>VDFB02058242.1:361675232-361909981 GCA_007258455.2 Sequoia sempervirens | reverse complement strand
AATGTCAGTACAAATTTTCATAATTTTTTCTTTGTCATGACTTCCATCCATTATTTTCCATAACATTTATGTTATATTCTTTCTGATATGCATTGTATCAAACAAATGCACAATTTGTAGCTGCTCATAGTAGGGAAACCTACTAAATTGTCTGGGATAACTTTTCAATCCCTGTGGAAGTCATCTATTAATGCCTTGACGACCTTCATGAAGCATATAAGTTAAACAAATTAACAATGACAATCATTGTCAATTACAACATGAGTAAACACAACAAAATATAAAAATATAAATTCAAAACATATCATATATGATAGATAAATAATTTGATCTAATGTATAACCTTGATGATTATTTCTATTATATTCCAACTTTTATAGGCGAGGTGACATTCTTTGTAGTTTTGATGTAGTCTCCTCTTTCTCATTGAAAATATATTTTTCAGTAGTTTGATACTTATGATTTCTATGGAGGAAGTGCCTATATACTCATCAAACACCTGCTTTCCTAAACTTGTTGAATGACGAGATTTCATCTTTGGACCACAAATTGGACATGCAAATTTTTCCTTTGTTTGAAGACCTACAAGATGATATATAATTGGATTAAATATGTCAATTTTTTTCATTATATATAATGAATAGATTATTTTAAAAACATGCCTTATATCTCTACTTCATTAAATTAAATATTGTTAAAGTGTAGTTGAACATTATAACATACCAAAAAAATGTGTTAGCCTTGGGGCATCATGAATTTTCCATACAAGCATTGCATGAAATTAAAATTGTCTTTGTCCTATTGGTCTGGAGAAGTCATACATAGTGATGCCATTCCATAAGTTTAGTAACTTGTCGATAAGAGGCTTGATATATACATTCATATTTTTAATTTGGTACTTACCTAGTTGAATCAACATAAGCATTACATAATTATTATAACCATTTTACTGCAATATATATAAATTAATGTACATAACTATTGAATGAAAAAAATATAAGTCATTATGCAACAAATAAGACAAATGAGATGCTACTATGTTAAATAAAATTGATGTAAACAAATACCTGGAACAATCATTGAAAACATTATGTGCTCCCTCTTTATTGACATCCATGGAGGAATGTTATTGTTGATAACAAAAACAGGCCGCACTGAGTAAATAAATTGCAGCTCTCCAAATGGATTGACACTATCTGATCCTAATGAAAGTCTGAGATTACAAGGTTCTTCTTCAAAGTGTGGCCATTTTTCCTCCATGTCCCTAAATGCAGAACCATCTATAGGAATTCAAAGAATGTCATCTCCACTTCTATTCTGTGCATGTAATCCATCAATTGTGCTAAGCTTTCGCACCTAAATAATCGTTGCATACATGGAATAATGGGAATATAATGAAGAACCTTGCGAGGCACCTTTTTTGTTAGTTGATCTGTTCGATATCTACTGATATGACATTTCGGGCATTTTGTTGCAAATTCCTATTGTTTATGATATATAATATGATCATTGGGACATGCATCTATTGCTTGATACTCCATTCTGATATCTTTCATAATGGCACATAAATCTCGGTATGAGCGAGGTAAAATATTTGATGGTGGTAACAACCACCAATCAATCTACAACAAAAAATAATTTTTTCATATAAAGAATATTAATGGTACATATTTCATCCTTTATTTACTTGTGATGAACTAACAACAATTAAAATAGATGAAAAAAGATGACATATATGACATACCTTATCATTTATGAGATTGTTATGTTTGATAAACCATTCATAACCTTCAAGTTCAACAACAACAACAATACAACAAAGAGAAGAGTTGTTTCAGAGCCTTCATAAAGGGGCTCGTATGCCTTCTCAAGTACAGGTAAATCATGAACATCATCAAAGTCATCTTGATCATCATGATCAGCTCTGCCACTAAATGTGTCATAGATCAATGTATTCATACCATCATCTTTGACTATGTTTTCTAGCGCATGATCATCTTCTTCCATAGGATCATTAACTTCATCTTCGATATTCACAGCTCCATGTTCATCTACTTGCAAAAACACATTCTCTGGGCCATGATAATCCATATCATCTTCCATAGGGTGCCCAACCTTTATAATAATGATTGACACAAATAAATAATGATCATGATCAAGTGATTATATATATATATATATAATGTTAAAATGATATAACCATTTACAAATTCAATCAATATAAACATATATAATGAGTAACTTCCCAATGGACAATAATCATGCCCCCCTTCAACGTGACCATGTTGCCTACAATGTTTCTTAGCTGTTGTGATTAAAATTCATCTCGTCTTTAATCCTTGCAATTATTGCAAGGACAATAACATTTCCCATCACCCTTTCTTTTCAATCTAGCCCACAATCTATGAAGTGTCTCTTCATTTTTTTTTGCACTAATATTATCTGACGTGATTTTTCTTTACCAAGCTTGACTATTTAGATCTTCAAAAAATATCAAACTCACTCCAATAATTTTTATTCATAGATAGGTATCATAATCTAATAATTATGATATTTTACACCAAAAAAAATTGGCATGCAACCACCCTTGCAAAAGAGAAGATAGTCTAAAGTTAATGACCCCAAAAAACACTTTAAAATGCTAATTCCAAAACTTATTAAATTCTGACTTTAATATGGTTTCCAACCATTAAGACTCCTAAAATCAGAATATTAAACTTGATCACAAACTTCCTATAACAATGGAGGTAGCGAGCTAGTAGGAGCAAGTGACCCATTCCTAAGGAGCAACAAGTTGGAATCATCATTGCTAATGTCAATACAGATTTATCCTTTTAGTTAAAGATGCAATGTGTCACTTCTTATGACGAGCTTATCCCTAGGGCCCTCAACATTCAGAGAGCCCTAATAAAAAAAAAATAGAAGCATTGGTAAGAGAATGATTAGGGTACAAACCCTAGGCCTCTATAGAAACATAAACAATAACTATAGTGGATTAGTGAGGTTGCAATACCAGAAAGATTGAGACATTGTAGGTAATAACAAAATCTTGCAATCTAAAGGTTTTATCCAATAACAAGCACACTATGTGGCTTAGTGACATTTGTAAATGCAATCTACGGTAAGAAGAATGATAGTCACTTGAGATGTGACAGTAAAAAAGAGGCTGAGCAGTGACAAGATAATAAAGCTCAAACCTTGCATAGTAAAGTGGAGATTTTAACAGTGATTTTCCTTACCCCCTTATTGACCTTAAAGGTTTTTTAAATGCTTTTGGTAGTGTTAGACAAGGGAAATGCAATCAGGGAATGACTATCCAAATGAAGTAACAGTGGTAATCATAGGTTCAATGTTTCTTCTTAGCTATTAATGTATAATGGAGGTAGTGGATTGCATGTTTGAGTAGTGTTTTGAGACTCATCAAAGATGGGAGAATAGTGAATAATACCTTGTGGACTGTGAAGTAGTGTCAATAAGGTTGAAGGATCTTAAGAACTATGATACCATGATACAATGACTCCCCTGTAGTAAGTAGGCAGTCTATAGGGCATAGTTTGATTTTATAGAAGGGTGCTCATGAAAGGAATCTTCAAGTGATAGTGAGTGAGTTGTTTATAAAGATTGCAACTGAGGGTGCAATACCCAGTCTTAAAGGAAGTTAGCAAAGCAATAAATGTGCAAGAAAATAAAATTGTACACAACAAATAATTCACAATGTTATCTTCCATAATGCCTTGAGTTTGAAGACAAAAATCTTATTGTATCTTCATAATGAAAGTGGTGACCTTAATGGTCAATCACTAGCAACCATGATTTTAAAACATGCTATTGTGCTTATGGAGGCAACATTTTAAGCAAGGCAGTGAGTGGTGATTTGGAACAATGGTAGATATGAAGAACTTGCTTTATATGCATACTATGTAGTCTAGCTTAAGACATCATTCTTAGAGGAGATTGAAGGTGGATTATGGAACTCAAGGGTTATCATGAAAAGGATTAAAGCAAAGACTGAGATCTATTTAAAAGCCATGGTCATGAAGATATTAAAGATGCCACATGAAAAACCCTAGTAGCTAGAGTAGGATAGTGTGTTGGGGAAGATTTAGGAGATCTCCACATTATCTAATTACAGGGAAATACATCATTTATTTATTTTTTTAATTAAAAGAAATCATTCTAAACCCTATATAGGATACATCGATACTTCAAAAGCCTCTGAAGGAATTTGAGATTATCCAAATATATGTCAAGTAACATTCATAAGGTTTAAAAAATCTTGATCACTCTGTAGAATAGCCCATTAAACATGGGTTGTGCTTGAATGCACTACATAATTGATATAACACAACCACTTTGCATATCAACCAGAGTTATAGGCTCTTGATTGCAGCAAGAGGTAATCACTCTTTGATCATGCTATAATTACATCCTAACCTATTAAACTTGAGACAACCTGAATGCACCTAATGATGATTGACACCTACATTATACAACCTGAATTAACTACATTATATGAGTGCCTCCATTTATATCACAACATAGCCACATTAAACTTGGGCCACACATGAATGCATCCTGTATTTGTTATAGCACAACTGTGCCACATGACCAATAGAGTTATGGATCACATAATTATAGTCACAAGAATTTGTTCCTTGGTTGTGATCTTATGGTGATTCCACACAACAAAATTTGGACATGAAATTCTCAAAACCCTTAACCTCTAAAAATGAAATCTAATGAGATGTCACTTTAAAATATGATTTTCAAACCTGGAACTACAAATATGACTTCACAACTGAATTCTAAAAAAAGACAATGACTACCCTCAACCCAGTGATGTCTTCTTGAATTTTTTCTGATTTTTCCCAAGAAAATCATCCTTAGTTCTCCACAAACTGTATCAACTAGAGCAAAACACTGTCGCAATAAATCATGCATGAACTCACTTTTCTTTATGTTGGCCACAATTTTTTTTTCTATTTTTCATGTTTTGTCAAAAATTTGATGAAAATGATAGCCAACATTTCGACGAGTCCCATGTTCATCAAAATTTTGATGAATGTGGGGGATAAACTTTCAAAAATTGAAAATTACACATCAAATTTTACAAGCACCTAACGAACATCAAATTTTATATATTTTGTTGGACAGTTTCGTCAGATTTTTCAGTCAAATGTATTAGTTTCATTTTTAGATAAACCATTGTAAATTGCATACTTAAAACTCTCAATTTCTTCATAAGTAGAGATCTCATCTATAGTATTAACACCACTGGATGGAAGTGTATACTTATTCTCAATAGCCTTCCAAGTCTTGAAACCAAGAGAGATAATGTATCCTCTCATCTATCCCTTCCAATCTTTGTAGTCAGTTCCATCAAACATAGGGGTCAACAACTTTTGTGCCATCGGATCTTCCTTAAGTAGTTAAGATCTCCAACAAGGAACTACAAGCTCTAATACCAATTGTTAAATAGGTGCAGGACAACTAAGAGGGAGGGTGAATCAGTTGTAACAAAAATTAAAGCTTAAAAATTTATCACTTATCAAATCTTCAACCACACTATTTTGTTATTAAATATAAGCATGAAACATAGATAATATAAAGTAAATCAACACAATGAACACTATATTTTTACATGGAAAACCCAATAAGGGAAAAACAACAATGACGGTTAACTCACAATATGTTGAAAACTCTAAATTCTCACAATGGAAAGGAATAAGAGTGGACCAATAAAAACATAAAAATAATATTCTTGAATCTTCTACCCACTTCCTCAATGAAATCTTCTTCAAATGAAGTGTAAACACTAGGTTAGCCAAACCTAATGAAAACACAAATTATCAATGATACAAATGGTTCCCAACAAGAAGTTGACATGTGAATGCCACAAAACACTTCATTATGTATGAAAATACATCTTAGAATCTTCTAGATACATCTGCAACAAAAAATAGGCTTCAAACACTGAACTCCTTTCACTAGTCAATCTGAGCTGTGTAGACACACAGACACATGATTTCTAGATCACCAAACTCCAAACCTCTTCACCAGAGCATAGGAAAGACCTTCACAAGACATCTACTAGATTCCCACAATATGAAATGAAACAATAGAAGAATGTGGAGAAAACATATTTCTCCCAGTCCATAGAACACTAACACTACTAGTAGAAGACATATACTGGTGGACACAACTTCTACATATCATCTCACCAGAAATTGAAACTCAAACTATATATCATCAGATCACCATCAAAATGTAAGGAAAGCAAAGGTATGAAAACAACTCTCCTAATGTCAAAACCTTAGGGAAGAATGTAGATGTACTTTTAAAATTTACAATTACAGTCCAATTAAGATGCACTTGAAAGAGATAGCAAAAATAGAGAATTATACAAACACATATGAACACCATATTTACGTGGGAAAACCCTTACAGGAGAAAAACCCACCACACCAAGAGAAGTCAATTTGTATTACAGCAATAAAGATTACATATAGAGATCAGACTTATCTTCCTGATGTTAGTTTACAACAACACTGACTATGATCAACCTTGCTACAGAACATTCACATTACAATTCTTACTAGATCGAATTCACACTGACCATACACCGAACTGTTCATCCAACTGTTCATGCAACCATCGAACAATCCATCAAACTAGACAACATCTACTACTCTAGAATGTATCCATGTCGCTCCTTGTCTATCAAACTTCCTCACAGAGCTGCCACAATGGACTGTCTTCTAGTGGTTCCCATTTGGATTCTTTGGTTGGTCAAATACAAGCCACATAGGATGTTCATCACATGGTCAAAGGAATTCAACCTATGTTGGCATGTCGGTGAGACACTAACCGTGTCTCCTTGATGCCACAGAGCCAACATTTGATATCGCCAAGAGTCCACACTATTGGCAGGATGTTATATCAAGTTCAGAAGGCTATCGCTAAGACTTCGTCGTGTCGCCAAGACCTCATACTAAAGTTCTTCACATGTATTGCTATCTCCAAGACTCATCGCTATCAGTGAGACATCATACTGAAGCTCCATAAGTCACATATACATGAGTGTTCTCATCAAAAAGACAATCGTCTTTCACTGAGAGATCATACTAAACATCCAAGACTCTCCCTAAAGGCTTCAAAAGAAATGCTATTAGCGAGACTTCGTTCATCACTAAGATGTTACTCCAAATGTTCCACAAGTGTAACACCCTATCAATGAGACATACAATCTTGATGAAACTTCATACTGAGCCACCATATGTTATACCAAACATCAAACAATAGTCGGCAAGATAGACCACTTTCGCTGTGAGGTTATACTGAAGTCTTCATATCACACCGCCATGTTCCACCATCGGCGAGACTTCGCTCATTGCTAAGACTTCACACCGAGACCCCTTTCGTTACCTCGATAACTCCAAAAGATAACTATCAGCGAGACATACATATCGGTAAGACCTCTTACCGAGCCACCATACATTATCCCGATGACTCCAAGTGTATACTGTTGGTGATACTTTTCCAACATCGTTGAGAGTTCTTCTAGAGTATTCAAGTCACAGCGATAGGCTCTTTCAGCAAGACTGAAGCAAGGTCACAACAACCTGAACTGTTCAACAAGGTTTCAATTTCTAGTTAGCTAGACACAAAGCATGTCACCCCAACTTGACTCTCTTAGAGGTTTCAGCCTATGGGATTGAGGCACATATTTCTAACACAAAATAGCTTTAGATTTGCACAAGCATAGGAACAACACAAGGAAAATGTGGTGCACATACCGGAGCACATACTAAACACACTCAATACTCTAACTTCTCTTCTTTATTAATTTTCTCAAAAGCACTTGGAAACTCATCACACTAACATATCCACAACACCATAAAGTTATTTCCATGTACTCATAGCATCTCACCAACATCTCAACCATACATGTACAATCTTCAACATACTAAATAGTGTTGACATTAATGACAACATTAATGATAACACCACTAGAAAATCTCATACTTGCAACAAAGATTGTACAGTTGTGCTGCCATTTTTCTGAAATCTTTGATGAAATTATTGTTGTAACTTGCATGACCCAAGAAACTTCTAACATCTTTTTGCTTTGTAGGAATAGGCTGATTGGTAATCACTTCAATCTTGGCTAGGTCTACTTGAATTCTTTTTTTAGAGATGTAGTGTCCAAGGACTACTCCATGCATCATCATGAAAAAATAATTTCTATTCAAGGATAGGTTGCGGTCTTCACATCTTTGTAAAACCTTCCTTATATTATCTAGGGCTTCTTCAAAATCATCACCATAGGTAGTAAAATCATCCATATAAATTTCCATGCAATCATGTGAGATGTCTAAAAATATGCTAATGACTTCCCTTTGAAAAGTTATAGGTGCATTACATAAACCAAATGGAAGCACTGAGTAGGCATAAGTCCCCCATGTACAAGTAAAGGTGGTCTTTTCTTCATCCTCAAGTTCAATTGTAATTTGATTATAGCTACTGAATCCATCTAGAAAAGAAAAATATTGCTTGCCCGCAAGGGAATCCAACACTTGGTATATGAAAGGAACGGTAAAATGATCCTTTTTGGTGGTAGAATTGAGTTCCCTATAGTCAATACAAACTCTCCACTTACCTTCTTTTTTAGGCCCAATCACCAATGGGGACACCCACTAGCTATCTGAGATGGGGTAGATAAATCTTGCATCCAATAATTTTTTAAGTTCCCCTTTTAGAATCTCCCTCAATGCAGGGTTGATTCTCCTTTGTAGCTGCCTTACTGGTGTGCAATCATCTATGATATATCCTATGAGTACAAAGTTTAGGGTCCAATCCATTCATGTCATGGTAGTCCCATGCAAATACATTTTGGTGGGTCTTTAACAAGATTTTCAAAGACAACTACTACTCTTGATGCAACTTGTTGTTAATATTTAGATGTTTTCCTTCTGACACTTACACTTGTGTGGTTAACTCTATCATAGCTACTTCACTAATACTTGGCATTTTTAATTCATGTGGTAGCAATGTATGGAGAATATCAATTGCTATAGGAAGTTCAAGTGTAGGAGGAGTGGATAGAAGTGTCTTCATTGAACTGGAAAAACTAGATTCATGAGTAGATGACTCTTCATGCACCTCACAATGGTTCTAAAGTATGTGGAATAACACTTCATCTTATTCTTGAAGTTGCATGAAAGAGCTTTTTCCTAACATCATGAGTTGTGCCACTAAATTTACTTCCTTAGCCTCTTCTCTAACATTTATCCATATGGGGTTATCCATGTCATGGGATGGTTGAGCAGGAGGGTAGAGAACAAGGTTTTTGGTGCTCTTCCCATCAAAAATAGTCATGTCCCCTGATCGAAATCTAATGTAGGAATTTTTTGTGGCTAACCATGGCCTTCCTAGAATAATGGGATACCCGCCTAGTGTAGCTTTAGGATAAAGAATTATAAAATTTTCTAGGTACTCCCAGGAACTCTAGAGTTACCACAAGGTCCTCTGCTATACCATCAATTTTGATAGTGGAACTATTAGCAAGATACAAGACAGTAGGTGTACGTCTCATGTTTGCAACATTTAATTGTTGTAGAATGTCCTTGGTCATCACATTTATTGCTGCTCCCAAGTCAATTAGATCATTCCTTATTTGGATTCCATTTATGAAAACTCCTATCATAGGACTACTTGGGTCAATGTACTTAGGAATTATAACTTTTCCAAGCATGATGTCTACTAACTATCATACCTAATGAAGCGTGGTAGGGTCTTCTTTTTCCTCCCTATATTTTTGAGGTATGCTTCTTTGGTTTCTTTTCCAAATATAGGGAGATCTTTTATGGCTTGAAACAAAGATATCTTGACACATATATGTTTCAACAGATCCAATATGTCAAAGGTTGTTTCTTCCTTCTCTTCCTTTTGTTTAACAACTTCTAACCTTTGAGGAAATGGTGGATCTTGATTAGTCCGTTGAACTGGTTTAGGATTTCTAGGCACAATACGTTGAATGGGGACACTCATAGGATCCTCTTCTTCCATAGGAAGCCTAGTGATAATAGGAGTGGAAGGAGCTAGAAAAGTAGTTCCTAAACATAGGTGGATGTCACACACTCATAGCATATGTAGTAAATTGAATAGGATCTACAAAATAAACTGACTACTATTTTTGTGGTTTGTTATTTTGATTAGGTGTGGGCTAAGCTAGTAACTGAGTAGGTCTAGGTGTCCTTGAACTTGACCTAGTAGAAGGAGTCATTATAGAAGGTTTTTTGGGTTGTGAAGGTGGCTCCATGTAACTAGTTGTCTAGTTTGGCCATTGTTTTCCTCCCCTCCATTGGGATGTTTGTTGCTAGTTTCTTGGAGGTGGCTACCAATTCCCCTAAAACTGTTGCTAATTACCTTGAGTTTGTTACCACTGGGGTGGATATTTTTGGTGATTGGGCTAGGTATTTAGAGGGTTATTCCAAGGATGAGGTGGATATCCTACATAGTTGGATGGATATGGGGGTTTCCATTGGTTACCAGATGCATAAGAATTGAAATATGGCCCAACAAAAGATAATGGAACTAGTGGCATACCTTGTTTTGGGGCCCATGGTCTCCTTTGTAAAATGTAGTAGACTTGATCATCATCACCTTGGATTGGTTTAAACTTAGGTGGAATCTGCTTGTTGTCAATATTAGCTAGCATTTTGCAACTACAATCCCTATTTTTTCTACAATGAAGGTAGTATTCTACCAACATTTCCTTAGCCTCCTCATCTTTCTTCTTTTCTTGAAGTGTATCCAACTAAGTACCCAGATTGTTTATGATGTCTTTCTTGAAATCTACCAAAAAGTGAGTAATCTCCATCCTTGAAATTCCATTGGTGGATGACTTATCCATAAAGGATTGGTATCCTCTTCCCTTCTTTGAAGCTTCCTTGGAATACTTCAAACATATCTTCTTAATATCATCCCAAGGAACTTGGGTGATATCCCCTCCTTGGGCCATCAGGTCCAAAGATTCAATGCAGCTCTCAATGATCCCTCTATGAAAGAGGATATTTTGATACTCCTCATTGAGTGTATGATGTATATATTTCTCCAAACAAAACAAAAACCTTGAAATGAAATCCTCCAAACTCTCATCTTCCTTCTGTTGCATCCTAAAGATGTCATCTCCTCTCATGTCACTGCCCCTGTAATATTCTTTGTACTTCTTAAGAAACTTTGTTTTCATATCATTCCAAGTTTCTAAGATATTCCTACCTAAGCTCATAAACCATTTTAATGCAGCTTCTTTCAAGGTGATAAGAAACAACTTAAGCCTATGAGCACCAGTGGTGTAGTCAGAGCTTCTACAAAGGCTATCAAACTCAAACAAGAAGGTGTCAGGGTCCTCTGTGACAAGTCCATAGAACTTAAGAAGGAATGAAGCAAGGATGTTCTCGAGGTTGTCAACTTCATTCTCATGAGTAATAGGAAATGGAAAAATGGTTGGTTAGGTCTATTTTTGTGTCTATTCTCATTATTCTCATCACCCATACCTACTTGATGAAGTTCCAAAGAAAAGGGATTCTCAATCATATTTTGGTCTTTAAAGGAAGTGTCAAAACTAGTTAGATTAGGAAATGCATCAACAAAAGGGTGTGATTCTTCTTCTTCTTTGTCTCTTGGAATATTTTGATGCTCAACTAGTTGGAATGATTAGGGTCATTAGGAAGGAATATCCCATGAGCATCTCTCCTCCTTCCTCTATGCATGTGGTATCAACTCAATATCATCCAACTCACACAAAGAATTGGTAAAGGAATAGTGGGTTATTACTTTCTTAAATGAGGGCTATACTTAAGAGAAAAAATATATAAATACTACAACAAGAAAGAAACTATCAACGAATCCAAAGAACTTCCTAGTTTGACACCATTCTTGGCAATGATGCCAATTTTTTTGGCCTCCTCTAATGGTTTAATAACTGAGCCTTTAGGGTTGTGACTTAGAGATTGAACATCTATACTAAGTAGCTATCTCACTCATCATGAAGGTACATTTCACTTGTCAAACTAGAGACGTAAACTTGAAATGGTTCAGCATTGCATGTGCACTAGGACTCTATTACAATCATCTATAAGCTAGGAAAGAAACAATTTTGTAAATAAAGTGCTGGAAGGAAATAGACTTAAAAACTGAACATAAATCAACATCTTCACTAAGCATTAATAGTTGGTTTGGAAATGAAAGATAGAAATGAAAATCTCAGTGAATAGATAGGAAACTACTCTATTTTCCTTGGCTATAGGAACAATCATAGAATGGAATTTTGGTGGTTGTAGGAATAGACAGTTGCTGAAATTGATTTTAACTATTGAACAAAAAATAAATTTTAAACTAATAGATGGAATTCTCAAAAAGTGGCCCCCTTGGGTGAGTATCCCTTACACTAACTCAAATGTGGCAACTTAGAATGTCATATCATTTCTTGAAAGCATAATTACAACATCTCAATAATAGAACTATAAACTAGAAAATGTGAGTACAAACTCAAAATATCCAACCTTATTAGAAGGAGCATCTAACCATTATTTATAGAGAAAAACTACTGACTAACCCTAACTACCTAGGTAGTTGACTCTATCAAAATAGGAGTATTCCACTTATTGAAATCATAGAAATAGATGCAGGGCATGTGCAGGATCATGGTATGCCAAACAAGCCCTTAAGTGGCAAAAAATTCAGAAAAATCAGTGTTAGGAAACTTGACGTAAATATTTGAATAAGTTATCTATATTATTTCAAAAATATGTAAGAATAGAATTTATAGAAAATTGAATGTAGTTTCTAAAATACTAGGTTTATTTAAAATAAATAAAATCTATTTGGTGAAAATTTGAAATTTCAATGCAAGAGTACTTAAATTTTAGGGAAAAAAAAGAAGTAGGTGTCTGTCTGACCACCCTAACCATAATAAAATGATAATATTTTTTTATAATATTTTATATATAAGTAGAGGACTCATGTCCGATGTGATGCATATTTTTTGTAATTTTTTCCAAGTAAATAATTAATTATGAATTTTTATTACAACTTTTAGAAAATATAAAAACTCGTCCGTCACCACCTTAACTTGGTCAAAACTTCATGAAATTTAATTTTTCTTTTTAATCCTATAGTATGTAAAGCATAGAATGTGCATGTTTTGGACTTAAAAATATGATACCGTTTGAAAGTTATAGATGTTTTTCAATCAGCCTATCAATCAGGACTTTAATGTAATTCTAATAGAAAATGAATAATAATTATTTATTAAATTCAAATTAAATCATAATTTATATTTTTGGAAAGCTGAGAATCTCCTCTAAAAACCCTTTTCGTTTCATTAATTTTGGGTGAAAAAAAAGTCGTCAGCCACATACCCTACAAATATTGCCACTTTTTGGCATACCATGATCCTGCACATACCCTGCAGGAAGTTATGCATGTGCTAAATTGGTCAAAGTAGACTTGCTTCAATGGGAATCTAGCACAACACACTCCCTATATTTTCTCGACAGCACATATGACCATTAAAAAGGTGGTTATATTATTTTTATTTGAATTAGGAATTTCCCTCCATGAGAGTTTTCCCTCTTTGACATCTTAATGATTAGCTTCTTGACTTCTTCGTAACCAACCAACTAGAAAGAGTTTCTCCCATGTAGTAGGCTTTGTTGACATCACCATTTTAGTGGAAACCTAAACAATAGCATTAGCACACACAAGCAAATGTATATCTATAATTACCTTAGTAACATTCATTCAACCACTTGTAAATTCAACATAGATAATTCTCATAGCATGATAATGTCATTAAAGTCGTAAAGATAAACTTATGCCCAAGGTCTATGGTTTTAAGGAAGATATCAAAAATCAAGTGTCAAAGTCTATGATAGTAATAAGAAATATATAACGAACCCTATTAAAATTGAGCCATTATTTGAGCTCATCAGTTGGCATGGAGAGATTTCACTTTTTGTCCATCCCATCATCTCCTAGATTCATTCCATCACCCACCCTATCATATTTAGTGGGAAGCAATCCTCACCATGCCTAGTTGCTTAAACCATCACAATACCATAATAAAAATCTAGTCGTAATAAAAGTTTATCACCACATTTCCCTGAGATAAATAAGACATAAGATAAAGAATGATCATGCCTACATATAACCCTAATGTTAAACCATCAATGCAATCCCTAAAGAGCCTTGCCACTTTCCTTTCCACCTATCACAATCCCCTCCATCTTTTCCCAATAGGATGAATCCTTCGCTAGTCCAGAAGAATCTACCAATCTTATCATTAGCAAGATATTTGGATTTTTCTTCTTTGAATTTACTATTTTGATGTTGAACCTACAAATTCACTAAGTCAAGGCCACCTAGATCCTTTTATATCTTCATGTGTCAAGGACAAGGTACGAGGTAGGTATGGGTAATTTTGTATGGAATGTTGTGATTACATTGATTTGTTAATGATTCCTAATACCTCAGCTAGAGGGGATAAAACATTTAGGTCTACTATATAACCTTCCCTATTACTAACTAAGGTTATTGGAAATCATTTGGTGATAAGGTATAATCTTTTTTTTGCATATTTTTGAGAGTCTCAAAGTCCATACAAGGTACATAATTTCATCTTTGGTCACTTATAGCACTGGGCATAATGTCCTCAGATATATCAAACTTAAGGATTTCTCACCACATTTTCTAGCATAATCCTCCTTCCATTTCCATATTCTCAAACCTATCACCTAACTACCCTCCTCTTCTAAAATTCACACTCTCTTCTTCTTCCCTAAACACCTAGACCAAAGTACAACTTGTATCATGAAACAAAAATAATGCATTAGGCATCTAACCCATATTCACCTAGGTTACCCCATGTTGTGCATCCACCATGATTTAATAATGACTAAAAGAGGGAAAACTATCACAAAAAACCTAATACTATCAACAAATTTGGTTAAGAAATCTTCCATATCCTTGACCAAGTAAGAGAACTTTGATGGATTTTCCTCCTTTTTCAAAGTTATGCTTGAATACTTTATAGAGAAACAATGCATTCCTCTAGCATTTGTTTAACAACTTATAAATGAGAAAGGAAAATAAATGGTGTTACAAGGTCTAGGTGGGTAGGAGTGGGAGTTGGTACCAATGAATACAAATAATGGGCAAGAATTTCAACATGAGTGGAAAGAATTTCTCAATTATTATAGGCTACAAATGGTAGATTTTGTTTAGTTCAATTGAATAGCCAAGAAATCCAAACAAGAATGGGACTTCCAAGAAAATATGCACTTTACATAAATCACTAGGAAATAAATTGTTGATTGATTTAGTTTCTGATGAGGAAAATAACCACAAGTAAAAATTAGTGGTTGAAAATCATCCTTATTTCTTGGCAATTCATCCAAGGAACCTGCACATTATTGCTCCCCTCAAAATCATATCAGATAAACCCTTTCATACAAGGACCAAAAAACCATGGAGAAATCTGATTCAACTACCAAAAATAAGAAATGAGGTTGCTCTTTTGGATGGAAAGAGTAGCAAATGGAAGGTACAATGCATGATCAATGACAATAATAATATAAAGCAAGGAGATACTTGTATTTTTAAGAATTTGAACAACAATAAAAACAAATTTTGCATCAAATATTCTATATAACCATAAATCCATAATTACCATCCATACATTATTCATCCAATAATTAAAAACATATACACATCCATACATTAATAAAAATATTAAGTCATTCATCCATCACATGCATACTAGCCATAAAAATAAAATACATCCAAATAAATATATCACATTACCATCCATCCATCAATTATCAATTACATATATTTTAAGTAATGAACTCACAAGTCCTTCTTTATTAATGGTTGCATTGCAAATTTTAGATAATTACTTCAAATGTCATTCATCATATTACATGCCATATTAAATATCATATCATCCATATAAAATCTCTAATATCAAAACTCATAATCATACATATAATCTATCACATTTACATGCATAATAACATCATAAAAATTAATCTTATAACATCATATCACATGTATAATCAATAACCATCCTACATAACACATATCAACATAAAAAAGAACCATAACAAATAAAAACATCTGCACAAATCATATAGGCTAAATACATTATATCATACATCAAAATAATATAATGTCATCATACATCAATGTACAAAAGTCTCTCATGCATACAAAAAGTTGTACCCATCTTGGGGAAAAAATCCAAATGTCATAGTCAACCTCCACAAAAATACCCTGTGCTAGCTGCATCTGAGTGAGTTGGTCTATCTAGAGATCTTTGTGGTGGTTTCTAATTTATCCATGGTGTTGTGGGGGACCCATAGATACTGATCTTCTACAAATAGAAAAACTAGGATCCCTCTAACTAGGTGGCACTTCCTCCTCATACAATCTCCTCCATGGATCTTCTTCCTTGGTAGCTCTAGAAACCTCTAAAAATGCATACATCAATTTTCCATCACCTCCAAACTAACGAGCCATATCCCAATCCCTCATTCTCTTCATATCCCAACCTAATTGAACTTGCTCTATAGCTATCCCTCCTACCTATCCATCACCCCCATCTCCTCCCCCATTAGCTCCACCATCTAGTAACCCTTATAATTGACCTACCTCTACCTTGGCTACATCTCTCTCACCTATCAATGTGGCTATCTACCCATCTTCCTATCCCTATAAGCATGCTATCTCTAACCTAGTTGCATCTTGCTTAGCTTTCACTGTTGCCACCTATCCATCCATCTATCCCTATAACCAAACAAAATTTGATCTAGCCATATCTCACATTCCCACTACCTTCAGATGATCTTGTCATACCTGATCTTGATTGTGATGAAACAATCCCTCTCCAAGGTCATGGCCTATAGCTATGCCTATATGTACCCTCCTCTCTACAAGACCCAATGACCCTATCCTCCATCATCACCTCCTCCTCTATCATCACCACCACCTCCACCACCCCCATCTCTCCCATCATCCCCTCCATAATTGTCACTACACCTGCCATCACTATCATCATCATTTGAATCCTTATTGTTGTATTCATCACTATTGTTGCTGCTAGACCTGTTACTACTTCTCTCATCATAGCTTCCCTATGCAATGGGTAATTGATCATTTGGGATCCTAAGATTAATAGTCTTGTGTCCCTCCAATCATACATCAGAATATTGAATGGTCCTAACATCCACAAATCCTTGCTAGGATCCCATCCAACTACTGGAGTGTCCCTCAAACTTTGGAATGTAGTTTCATACTCTATATAACCACCCCAAAGATTCATCTCACAAGTCACCTGATCAAAGACTTCCTCTACTTGCAACACTCCCTATCACTTCCCAAAGTGTCACATTACCCATATAAGAAGGTATCTCTCAATAATAATTGTGGTCATCCTTATCAAATAGTGTACCTAGTGAATGTATGGCATATATCGATGATCATCCTCCCACACCTCACAATCAAGGTATGGGTGCTAGATAAAGGATTCCATCTCATCTATGACTCAATGTGAATGATCCAACTCCCCCATATGATGTTTTCCCTCTAATTTTGCATACATTAATACATATGGAATATTAGCCCCCCGTCACCTATCACACACTAGTTGCAACACTACAATATGCTCAAACACCCAAACATGTAGAAAAATCACCTGTATGCCCAATCTCCGCCCATCTCTATATACTACATTGTGTATCTCGTGGTATAAATCTGCTAAGATAGCAACACCCAAAGCATAAACTATACCATTTGTAACCATCCCTCTAGTACCACTACCTAGCCCACAACAAATCCTCGTGACCTCCTATCTGACATCAAGGTTCCTATGATCCATGTAGCTATAAACAAGGAAAGCTCTAACCATTTACCCCTCTTGGCCTCCAAATCCAACTCTACTCCCCTGATAAGAAAATCTAGGTTGATCATAAATATCCTTTGTAGTGCTAACATCACACTACATAAATTGTACATCATTAGCTCCCCATGAATAAAAAATTGAAGAATTTTCCACAAATCCTCTAATGGGACAATGGTCTTTCTAGTGGGAAAGTGAAACTTGTTCATGTCAATATTCCATCGCTCAACTAATGTTATCATAAGTGTTCAGTTTGCTCAATTTTTTGGTATCTATGAGATGAAATATAGTCCCATCAAGTGCAACCAATCATCATCCATAGGTGTCAAGTCCCCCCAAATTATTAACATGATCTCCATCTTCTGCTCACTAGATTGGAGGACCTTTATCTCTTCCTACATCATTCCATACACTAACATCAATCCTTCTATCTAAACCATTTTCCTACTTCTACTCAAACCTACCCACCCTTGTAAATTCTATAAAGATGCAATTTTTCTTCTAGTGCATGCACCATTCTTTTAGTTGTAGGCACATCAATATCTCACCCAAGCACCACTTGCTTTATGTAGGCACAATAGTTTTAATCCAAAGTGTTATGTTTAGTGAAACTAGAATTGTTTTAGCGAAAGAAATGAATTTTTCATCCCTCCACCTGACCCCAACACAATCAGAGTGATCACATGTGTTAAAAATGCACATGCAACATTTTTCCATGTGGGCACTAAAATCAAGAGTGGGCACAACAATTTCAAAAGTGCCAAGATTTTAGGTGTAGGCACTATAATAATGCACTTAAGTGCAACTTTATGAACCCATGCATTTGACTTCCCAAATTTCAAGCCATAGATTGGCATACCCCAACACACCTAAACTAGCCTAAAACATAAGGGATAGGACACATACCAAGTTTTCTATGTCCTCTTGTCGCTAGTACTCTCAAACCCTCTTTGAGGGATGCAAATGATGAGGAACTTGAGCCATACTTCTTTTCTACCACCTAAGCTCCTCTCCACCAATCACAAGGTTGAAAGTAACTTTTTGGTCCCCTCTAATCTTATTTGTAGGATTTTTAACCCTAATTCCCGCCAGATCCTAATTTCTTCTATATTAGATGCATGAAAAGTACTACATCTTTCTCATTTCTGATCCCACCTCTTCATTTCCCTTCGTGATTTCCACTAATTCCCTCTTCCACATATCCTACATCATTATAATCCACCTTTTTGAGATGCTGACCAAAAATATTATTTCAAAATTCTTTTGGTCCACCTCTCAAGGGGGCATCACCTTATAACCAACTTTCCAATCTACTAGGGAAAAATTTTAAACTTCTTTGATGCAGTATTAGTACGGACACCACATCAAAGAGGGGAAAAATGTACTCACCCTAAAATTGAAATTATTTCTTCATAATTAATTAAATATTCTTATTTAATTAGTTCATCAATTCCGACTTCAATTAATTAAATATGTTTTATTTAATTAATTAATCGATCTTCATATAATTAATTAAATATTTCACTATTTAATTAATAATATCACCCCCTAGACTAAAGTTCTTCCAATTAATTATAAAATTAATTGTATTATTTAATTAATCCCATCAATATCCCCCATTCTTCTGATTCCACTTGGATTAAATTAATCCTTAATCAATAAACCTCATCCACTTTGTAACTCTCATTATCCCATTCTCCAACTTTTAACTCTAGCCTAATCAACCTACACTAATAAACTACTTAATCTTTGATTAATTACTCTAACCCCCATATCTAATCATCATTATCATTATTTCTCTAATTTAAAATTCACTCACACCCATTCCAATCTTGTCCAACAAATATGGGAAATCTCACCTACCCCCACTAACTTATACCTATCCTCCAAAATTAATGGCTTCTCTACCCAAGGTGTGCTCACACATGTGTGATAACACCACATCACCTCTCCTACACTCCATTGTGACACTTGTCACAATGCTAACATGCCACAATGTTAACAAGCCACACCATCTTTATCCAAACCTTACTCTCAATTAATCTGAGCCCTCTATTTCTCCCCTCCAATTTGTATAAATTGGATATTTTTCCCTCATTTCATCATCTTGAATTATAGCCTTGTTATGCTACTAATTTGGTGAGCAATCCACATTCCAAAACTTGAGAAAATATAACAAGACTTGGGTGCATCTTGAGGTCAATCACAAAGCGTTATTGAAGGTATAACTTTGGTTTTATGCATTTAAATTCATATTACTTGTTTTTTTTCACCTTTGATGTTGTAGACCCTAAATCTGCATTTTTCTCAAAAACAAACAAGCATGAGTATTGTTAAATCAAGCAAATCAAATATAGAATCCATATGAAATATTGAATCATGCTTCATAATGCAATCCAAAAAACAAAATATCAACTAAACTAAGTGAAAGCACAAAGAAGCAAGAATCCAACTCTATCTCATATTGGATTGGTGTCACATGTGCTAGTGACCCTTTCCCAATCCTTGATTGATAAGCTTAGATGATGATGATGCAATGGAAATGGAGATGCTAAATGGACAAGATCAAATCTCAAATGAAGAGAGTAACCTTGCAAGAGATTGTGGAGAGATGGTGAAGGTTGTGAAGGATTTGATAAGAGATGAAGCCTCTCTTTTATAAATTTTCAAAATGCTAAATGTTGAAAATGGACCAATGTGGGACAAAGATCAAGCCAATAAGATAAGGCCACTTGTCAAGTGATGATAGGCCAATGGTTGTGCAAGATTTGGGAAGAGTGCCCATGAGAGGGAAAATTTGAATTCAAATTTGCAATGAATGCTGAGTTTGACTTTGGAAGGGGATATGTAAGAGACATGTAAGGCCTCATAAATGCTCTGTTTGGTGTACATGTCCACTTGGGGGGAAATTCAAACTTGGAGAATATTCTTCCTTTATGCCAAGTTGAAAATAAGTAATTTTGATAAATCAATTAAATGCAATTTCATGTGCAAGTGGCCAAATCTAGAGAATGCAAGTGGGATGAGATTAGCATTAGATATAATCAGGATTAATTAGCTAGGATGATGATTAGGATGCTTTGACTTTTATGACTTAAATACTTGATTTATTTAATTCAGAAAAGGATGAAGTATGATTTGGATTTGAATTAAATAAAGTCCTGATTTATTTAATGAATGGAATATGATTATGCATGATGTAAATTTGACGTGTCTACAGATGTCAATCTAACCCCTCTACAAAATCATCTTCTGAGAGATATAGAAGCTAACCTGTTAAGAATTTAAAGCTGATGCAAACTATTGATTTATGACAATTTGTGTGTAGATTCTAAATATATTTTTTATTTTCTTGAAATATATCATCAATCTCTCAACATATCCTTTAATAATTAGTTTTAAATAGTAAACAATTTTTTTAAAAAGTAATGTTTATGTCATCAAGTATAATTTTTTTCTAGAAAAGGATAAAATTATAAATTTTAAAATATAGATTCTTAAAATCAATATCTAGGGAAAGGATGTTCTTCATAATTTTTTTACATATTTTTTAATTAATATTTCATGTTTTTATAACTATAATTTGGACATAGGTATATGTCATCAAACATAACATGTTGTGTATATATCAAAATATAATTTATTTAATTTTTGTGAAACAAGGACATCAATACTTAGAGAAAATGTATCTTTTGAATTTTTTCAATGGTTTACTATTTTTCCACCTTTGTAGAACAAAGAACTTCATGTTCAATGAAAAACCTATGTTTAATAAAAAATAAAAAATTAAATACATGATAAAATGAAAACATATCAAGGCTATACTTGTTGGAAAGATCATTTCGAGGAATATGGTCTAGTAAAATAGAATTTCTAAATGAATTTATTTAATCCCTCAAAAGGTAAATAAAAAGTGTTTTTTTGGCAACATTTTGATAGGTGTGAATCAGACTTCATTGTCAGTATGATTTGATACTAGAGGGGTTCTATCCAAGGATATTTGATCTAAGGGGGTCTTATCTAACCCTTTTCAATTTAAACCATGTAGATGGAACCTATCAAGGGTTAAATCATTTATTTTTCTAAAATAAGTGATTTTAGGAAAAAATCAAGATGTCCAAAAACTGAGACACACTATTGTTGTAGTACCCCTTGATTTATTTGTAAAATAATATAATTATTATCTTCATACCATTTGGATCCCCACTAAAAAACCCACAAATGGATTAGCCATGAAAGCTTCTCTTTAACCCTTTTGTTTTGTAAGTGTTCCTATTAAATCTTTATGATCCCAAGTGCATTTGAAAGAAGTTTTCCAAAAACTAGAGATAATGTAATATTAGAGAAATTGTTAGAAGGTATATTTCTTATAAATTTTTAGATCAAATAGATGTATCAAAATTCTCCTTGAACTTGGGTGTAGTAGTGGACTTCTCCTTTATATAATTAGGTGAAGAACTAAGCTTCTCTTTTAGCTTTGGTATAGAATCAGGTGCAACAGTAGACATATCCTATTGCATGGTCATAAAAGTTGAATTGAAGTCTAGGTTGGGCATACCAATAAATTGTAGTAAATTACAACCTTAAAATTTAATGATATTTTATTTTCAATCCATAGGTGATCCTTGTATATTGATTTGATAGTTTCCTTGACTATATTATAGGTTTTTCGAGCTCTAAATTTACATTTTTATCATACTTTTAATATATTTGATCTATTTTAACACCTATTTTTTTAATTACATCACATTTTCTCACTACCATGACAAGTGTCCTTACAAATTTATAATAAAATATTATTCTACATAATTCTTAAAATCTTGGTTGCCTTATTTGATCCTAAAATAAAATGTCCAAAATCCACATACAAAGACAAGGTTTTATCATCAAGGAGGTAAATATAGGATTTTCAATATATTTATGAAGGTTAAAATATAACTACAAGAGTAGATAAACTCTCTTACTCTTTAAGATCACCTTAAACTGATGAGGGTGTTCCTTACGCTATACCTTAGAATGAATTCAAATCAAACAAAATTAATAAAATATAATTTAGTTTTACCCAAATTGCATGATTGACCCCAATTTCTACTAGTTACAAAGACCTCTCTTAAAGATGATCCAATAATTTCCACGTATAACTACAAAAATGATAATGTTATAAGATCTTGAGATAGTTTCATTTATTGTTTCATATACATTGGAAAAGTATGGATATTTTGAAGATGATTATTTAAGAATATAAACATTAGGTTTCTCTTAATATCTTCCCTTATTTATGTCATTTAATGATGAATATCATATATTCATCCTAGTCTATTTCCTACAACTACTTGTGGCCAAGTTTTATTTTTATAATATCTATGGATAGCCTTAGTTTCTAAGACCAATACCTTTTTAGATTACAAAATTATATATAATAATTAAAAAAATAAACACAAAATTACAATATAGTTATGATAAATAATAAATATATCTACTTGAGAATCATTATCCAAAATCATAAATATTCAAATTTGAAAAAAAATAGAGGAATACAAATAAAAAATTATATTAATTCAAAGCGTTTCAATACTCATCTAATCTCTAGTACAATCAAACTAGTAAATGTGAGAAAGGAAAACATTCAAATAACACAGAAATTACTATAGCCTAATATTTAAAACCCTCCAAATTTCTTACAAGTAGCCAAGGAGACAGATGATTTGAATAAAAATTATTCATTAACTACCTCTCTATAAGATCTAAGAGTATCTTTAGTGCTATAAACACTATAAAGAGTTGAAACCATAGATGATGTTACACTCTAATCAAAATACCTTATGGAATCACCCCCCATAATCAACAAAGAATTTTAAATATATAGACCTAGCTAGGAAGTGTAGTTTAGGAAATATTTTATTGAGTAGTACCATAAGGACCATTTTATCCGCTTTTTTTTGTAATATATGTACTACATAGAAGCTAACCCTTTAAGATCTATAAACCCACCAAGTAAAATGAGAAAAAACTTTTATTTCCTAGGAATATAATTTTAGCGACCAGTCCTAGTCAAGGGTTTTGAAAAATAAATTCTAACTATGAACTAAACTACTTAAGGTTCCTAATTCTACATGCAAATAGTTGAAACAATAAATACATTTATATAATTTTATTAATGTATTCCAAGTTAAAGCATAATGAAAGTATCTAAGAATGTTGATTATTTTAGAACAACTCTTGGTATGATTTTTAGATCTTAAATAATTGATTGATTGTAAGATACATAAACCTGAAAAAGAATGACTTTTGAATACAATTTTTTATTCTAAACAATGCACTTAATTTTACCTTTATGAAATAAATGCAAAATGCTTCAAAATATGCAATGTTTGAAACCAAAATAGAGATGTACAAATATAGGAAAAACTAAGTAGACAAAGACAAAAAATTGTGAGAAAGATTGTTGGAGATCCTATAGAAGGATAGGATTACCCAATGGTGAATAAGTCTTTTTACAAGGTTCTATAAAATAAAAATTTAAGTGTCTATGTTGTTGTTTAAGGTTGCTAATCTTTTCTACAAATAGATCTGATAATGACTATTTTTCTAGATTTTTCCAATTAGATGAAAATGCAAATGTATGCCAATGTGTAAACAAAACTAACACTTATGAGTGTAATTTGAATGAAATTTTGATTTAAATGACTATAACACTGCCTAATGCAAGCTATGATGCAATATGTATGCAATATTTTTATATTTTTATGAGATTTTTATGATGCACATACACAATATCCAACCTAAAATAAGAAATTCAAAACAAAAGGATGCAAATCCTAGATATATTGTTTAAAAGACTACCAAATTAGAAATTTATGATGTCAGATGTCATGTTCACCAAAATTAAATATATAATGTTGGAATGTGGTATCTAAGTGTATAGAACCTCAAATCAATTCCACTTTTCCAAAGATTTTATTAGGATATTAAATAGCAAGGTTCATAGATTTTTCAACCTCAGAGGTGATCCAATCAGGCATGGATCTATATCCTTATTGGACTAGGAATGATTTGTAAATGATTTTAAATGATAAATCTAATAAAACTAAATGACCTAATGTGATAAATACAATTTATCAAAAGTAAACAGAGTTAAATAGTGATTTACAAGTGGATCTAGGAGATGTTTGATGATGTGTACCTATCACCAAAAGAAGGATCTAACATGTATAGAGAGATTGGGTCATCCAATGGTGAGTGGATATTTAGTGAGGGATTCTAAAATTGTTTTTTTAGTCCTCCAATGTTGGATTTGAACCTTTTTTTCCACCTGTCCCATTGTCAAAATTTTATAAATAAATTATGTAAATTATTTTTCATGTCTTGACAAAGTTGATGAAAAAAATACAATACAAAAGGGATATTCAAAACTACTTCAATCCTCTTCATATCTATAGTGTGAACATTCAAAAAGAGGGAAAATTTTGTGCCATATAGGGGTTTTCCTCAATAAAACCATGTATAAGTGTTCTCACTTCCACAAAGGCAATGCTAATGATAAAACCTTAATAGAAAGGAAGGACATTATGAATGAACAAATTGTTGCAACGAACCACCCCTCAATGGCTTCCTTGAAGGATTGAAGTCATACACATCACTCCAAGGGTTTGGATCTTTCTTGATATATGTGCTTGAATGGTTGAACACTTGAATTCTTGGAAACCTACAACAATGTTAACCTTCACAAGACAACATGAACACACAAAGTTTGACATGATGTTGGATATTGAAATGCTACTATAAAAATTTGATAATATTGCTCTTAAATGCTCTTGAAAATAGTATTTTCTCATTTAAATTTCTATATAGAGTGTGTTAGATTTCAAATGATAAAAGGACTAGGTATTTATAGGTGTTTATCTAATTTCCCAAAATTTAGATTCTAAAAGTCAACTCATGCAATTTGAATTTTGGATGTTAAAATTCCACCAAAAACATATTTGAATTTGGGTTTTGGCTAAGGAGGGGGACCCATTCGCCCATGGGTGAACGGGTCCTAGCCCATTGAACTTCTAGGAAACTCATTGTCAAGAGAAAAATAATAATTGGCTTCATTTATTCAATGCTTGTCATCCTTTAGAAAATGGTAAAAATTAGGCTTTAGAATGCATAATTTCAAAAATTAGAATATTAATTATGTGTAATAAGTTAGGGGACAAAACATACTGTTAAATTTCTAAGGTATGCAATTTTCTACACTACTATATATAGTTAAATATTATATCATATAATAAATATGTATGATATATATATATATATATATATATATATATATATATATATATATATATATATATATATATATATATAGTTAATTATGCATGTTATCCCCTTTCAAGCATAATTCTTGCAGCCGAAAACAAGTAGTGCCCCACCAAGTCACTAGGTAGGCCACATGTAAAGCTAGCACACTTCTAAAACGTATTTAATCTCAAAAAGTAACCAATGTTGTGTGATTGGTTGAATCAGCAGATGAGTCCACCATGAGGTAAAAAGGTGGTGACTACACTAATTATGTATTATATTCTTTAAAAAAGGAACTAAAAATTGAATCAACTTTATAATTCTACATTGTGGTACACTTTCTCAGGGAAGTGATGAGGCATCATGTGGTGACTTTGTGGGCTAGTTAAAAAAGCCAAATAATTTCATCTTTTTTAATGTGTTCATCCACACAACAAGTCATGTTTCATGTTAGCGCAAGTCATAAATGCTTTAATTTCATCATGCAATCGATGTTGCACGATTGGTTGGATTGTTTTTTGGGCCCATCATGAGGTTAAAAGGTGGTGATTACATTGTACATTCATGCATTCCTTGAACAACCAATACTAGACAATGGCCAACATGGAAAATTACAAGATTGTAGCATTAATAAAAGAAACTGTTGAACTTAGCCAATTCTCTCACCATTCTAAAATCTCAACATATGAATTTTTTTTTCTCTCCTAAGTACCCTTCCAAATCTCTAACATTCTTGCTTTATGAATTTTTGACATGTTTCAATAAAGACTCTCGGCTAAGTACTTCCCACATAAATGCATTAACTGACACATCACATACCACTGGGTGGATGGGATGGGCATTTATAATGTATTATCTCTATTAATATTTATCTAACCTGATGTCATTTCTAAATGTCAATTTTTAGTATGAATGATCTTTTGATGCAAATTGGTAGATATTACATAAAATAGTCACTCATTCTCTAGCCATATCACTAATGCTAATTGGTTGCACAATACTACACAGGTAATTTTTGTAGGAGTTTACGGTGAACTCCTCAAACACCCCAGAATCATGTGCATGACAAAATAACTTCCACAAGAGAGAAATGACATAAATATCATGTTATCGTTAAGAATGAAAGAATGCCAAACTAAATATGGCAAAGTACATATAATGCCCTATTTATGTAGTCAAGGTGGTGAATAGGATTAGACAAGACATGAAAAGTATCTCAATCCTATCACATGAGACAACTAACTACCTAGGAAATGATGTAAAATCTATATAAGAAAACTTCTAGAAGAATCTTATATCCTAAGTAAAATTAACATGTAAATGTGTCCTGTAACTACCTAGTGAATGAATTAAGTAGGTACAAGACATTTATTCACACCAACAACCCCTCTTAAGTGCAACTTAGGAGAGAATGTTATTATGAAAATGAATGAAAAGATGCAAATATGGGTCTCGACTAGGAGGCCATGTTAGATACCATGTACAAATTCAAATGCAATCTCTCAAAAACTGAGAAAAAGGAGAAAACCGAATGGGACAAAACTCCTTCCCAAAAAGAAATATGAATATAATAATTATATTCATCACAAATTCAATAAATATAATAAAACCCACATGAATATAATAAAATCCACATGAAAGGATGATAAGAGATATTATAAAACCCCTATAATGAGATAACCTATTGCAAAGAAGCACTAGAAACACACTTGTGGAGTAACACTAGAATCCTTAATTTGGAAATCAAGGAAAGATACTTATATTTCCTAGAAACCATATTAGAGTCACTCAAGGAATCGGGTCAAAATCATTATAAGAAATAGTAGAATTGATTCCAAGGAACACTAGAAAACTTGCAAATTGGAACAATTCTAGAATCTATGAAGCAATAGTTGATTGAAAAATGATCTATAACTAAATTGAAGTGTAGAGAAAATGAAAACCTAATGAAAATAATCCTTAGATTTGTGTAGAGGATAGAATCAACTTTTTAATTAGATATTTTTTCCAAAAAATGGATGTCATATGCTCAAGTTATGAATTTTTTAAAAAGGGGATAATTTGTGCTAGCTGACAATGTAGACATGACCCTTCTAATTTGATTTTGGAAAATTTACTTGTTGCATGCAAGAAATAATGGATAACCAAATAATGTTTTAATGCTACCAATAAAACTTAGAAATTGTTTTCAAATCCAAAAACTAGAACATGTGACTTGGTAAAAAAATTAAACTTCACCTATAGGAAAAATATCTATGTTGCACTATTTGACAGTCATTTTACAAACTCTGCTCAATATATGCAAAATATTAAAGATACCTAGATGAGATTTTGACCTTGGATACAAAACCTAGAAATAATTTTCTTACAAATGAGTGGAAGCTATAATTCTGAAGAAAGAATGAAATTGGCTCCAATAAAAAATAGTTTGCATCAAACCCTTGTAGTTTTGACAAAAAATGTCAGATTTTGATGAAACAAAAGTTTATCCTAACTTTCTTTGAATCCTTGGATTCAATGGCGAGGCTCTGAAAAACACCAAAAAAATTTCATGCCAAGATTGGTCCCATAGATCTTGGAAGAAGTCTATAGTACTAAAGCCCTGATACCATGTACAGGTTTATGGTGACATCCTCAAACACCCCAAGATCACCTGCAAGAAAAAATAACTTCCATAAGAGAAAAATGTGTATTGTCCCTCTCTATTAGTCTTTCCGAACATTTGTGTTAGTTTTTATTGGTGATTTCATTGTTTAGTATGTTATTGGATGAGGTGGTAAACATAATATTTTAATGGCTTTCTTTAAATCAATTAATTAAATTAAAATTGATTTACTAAGTAAAATAAATAAATTTGGAAATTAAAATGATAATTAAATTAATTAATTTTATGAAATATAAATGATATGGTTTGTAATAAATAATTAAATTTAAATTAATTTGTTAAAAGTAAATGTTTTATTATTAAATAATTAGATTAAATTGCTTGATTAAAAGTTCTATTTTAAATTATATTTTAATAATTGATCATTTATTTTTATAAAAGGATAATCATTTAAATGTGGAAAAAAATGTGATTTTAAATAAATCGATGAGATAAGGTTTTCAAACTAAAGTGTAAAACTGGGAAAAGATGGAACAAGATAGAGTGCATGCACATGCATGACTCCACACTATTTTTTGAATGAGAAACTTGTCATTTTGGTTAAGTTTTGGTTTTGAAACTTATCTATTGGATTTTATTTTGGTAGAATAAAACCTCTTTCTAATTTTTAAGGAGGGGGATTGGTTTTCAAAAGAAATGAATTTTACTCTGCAAAAATACTTTGAACATAAGATAGCTTTTAGAAAATTGAAGATTGGAGACTATTTTGCACATTGTTTTTGAAGTTTTGGATTAGGGTTTCATAGAAGCGGAATTGGTAGCGAAAGGTTGATCTCGACTCCAAGTTTTTTTTAGTTGGGAAGGAACTAGGTTGGCTTCTTATTCATCCTTTGTTACATTATTCGTTCAATGTTGAATTTGTACTTTATTACAATGTTTGATTTTTCTTCTTCCATGGTAATTTCGTTATGCTTGGTTTATGATTATAAATCTTTATTGTTGGATGAAATCTTTGCTTTCCTTGGAGTTTTGGCCTACATTTCAGTCATGTATGGTATCCAATGTAGGGGTATTCGGTGTCACTAATCCTTTTGTCTTTTTTATGGTTGTGGTATTGCACTCTGCTATGGGATAGTTGATTTCTTGTTGTCATATGCTTAGGTTAGAATTTGTTATCTTGAAGCATTTAATTTTAGTGAAATACAAATCAATTTTCTTGTTGGGTATGATGACATGGCTGCATGTGCCCTTGTTCTCCCCTTTTACTCTTTCTAAATCAATGATTTTTTTCCATTCGATCTTTACCTTGCTGAATATATATATATATGTATGTATGTGGATTGCAATTTAAGTCGAGGATTTGGCTTTTTTTTTTAAATGAAGTTTCTCCTAAGTCAATAGTGTAGTTCTCTTGCCTTTTCAAACTCTTTCATTACTGTAGATTGGTTGTGGGAGTTAATCATAGGTACCACATATTTGACATGCTTTGATTCCTTGGATCTTAAGGAAATTTCCTTAACAAACTATCACACCATCTCATGTTCTTCATTTGTCTTTCGTTATGGGCCTACTCCATTCATTTTTTTCCCTCTTAGACATGTGTTGTGTAACGCCTCATAGTGTGAACCCCAAAGGACAATAATTACCGCACAATAATTAACGCCTCGTAGTGTGAACCCCTCGTAGTGTTGTGTAATTCCTCGTAGTGTAAACAATAATTACCGCACAATTTTTTTTTATTTTTTTTTCTACGAATCAAAAAATTGATGAAACTAGAAATTGGAAACTGGATTCCTACACTATTGAAATTTTTTATGATGCTTTGCTTGATCCCAATAGCCTCTTCAAAGAGCTCTCATTCCTTCTTCAAAATCTCTTCTCCAGAATTCCTTGTTTGGATTTCTAATATACTATTCCATTCAGAAGAACCTCTCCAGTATAATGAAAGAAAATGAAACAATTTCCCCAAAAGATTCAGATGATACAATATTTAGAATTATTATTCTTGTACAACTTCTGTCCAAATCTTCCCGTGAATGAAAAGTCTCTCAAATTTTCAATTAAATTAAAGATATCTCTTCTTTTTCGAAAGCATCTAAAAGAATCCACATTAAAAGAAATTTTTCTAATTAAATTCTAGCTTTTTAGCCAAACTCAATAATCATTCGTCCTTTTTATCTTTTCTTTTCTTTTATTGATTTTTTTTTTCCATTTATCAATACTTTTTGTTTTAACTTTTGATTTTACAAGCTTTACTTGCAATGTACACAATTTAATTTATTTATTTCATAATTATCCTCAACATTCTAATTTAATTAAATTAACAAAATACTAATCTCAAATAATTTAATTAACACTTAAATAAAAACACATGACTTTAGAAATAAAACTTTATTACTTTATTACAAATAATCCAACACTATTATAAACATTTATTAACATCATTTAATTAAATAATCACATCATACAAATTACTAACGTAAAATAAACACAAACAAGACACTCACACAAACCACAATAATAAATTACAGAAATGACAAACATAAAGACACACAATACCATTCAATCAGGATGGTTTGACAATCATGGGACGCGGTGACTTCCTTGTCATCTTTGTTTCAACATCATGTCGTTGGGTAAATTTGATGATTTCCATTTCCTACTGAAGCAGATGGAATTGAGACTTTGTACTTGCAATCCATGCATCCAAACAAGATCGTGTACATGTACATATATACATAATCAAGCATTGCATTAGTATCCAAAACACTCCACCACCAAAATCAATTAATAAGACCCCCACAACTCAAAACAAACCAAGAATTCACCACGAATAGCAACACAATTTAAATTAAAGAAGATCCCCAACTCACATCAACTTAAGAAAAGTCACAATGAAAGGATCTGTCAAATCACCCATAAAATTGACACGAACCCAACAAAATGAAATCACTTCTGAAGCCAAGCAATTCCAAAGAGGACACAACAAAAAGGATACACCAAATTACCCTTAAATGAACAATGACCATTCAAATACAATTTATCCATTCGTTCCATAAGAATTAATTTAAAATAACTAAAGGAACTCTATAATCACATACTGTAATTATCTCAAGGCATGTTTTATCACACTCAAAATACTAACCCAACAAATCAAAAGCAATAAACTTGAAAGAACAATTGAACTATCATCTACAATTTGACTCTTCACTTGATAAGAAATCATTTTAAATCATTAAAGGCTATATTCACATACCTTACTAACATCTCACTATGCTCATCATAAAGTTGTTTTAAATAAAAGAAGTTACAAAAGTATTCCAACCAATTTCTTTTGTTCCAAGTCAGGATTTATAATCATTCCTATAAATATATACATATATATATATATAAACATAATTAGCCAATTAATACTCTAATTACATTTAAAAGGATAAACTAATTTCATCAACACTACATTACAATGCCATTTTTCTTCTTAACTAAAACTATAAGACTATCTAATTTCACTATTGTAAGTGTAGACACATTAAATATACCAATTGACATTGTGCATCTAATCCTGACTTACTAACATTGCTTCATCCTGAATCACTCATCGGTCTAACCATTTAATCAAATTTCCTTATCTGATTAAATTCATCAATATTCCTCTCTTAATTGAATAAATCATTTTATCTAATTAAGTCAATCTCTTTTTTTAATTAAATCAATCCATCTAATCTAATTATCCATATTTAATTAAATGATCAATTTATTTGATTAAATCTCTAAAGTCTATCCATTAAATTAAATAAATTAAAACCTTATTTGATTTAATCTAACACCATCTCTTTTAATTAAATAAATAAAAATATTTATTTAATTAACCTCTTGTCATATTCCTCTCTTATTTGATTTAAATAAATCCATAAATTTGAGTCAAATAGGTCACATCATCTAACCTCTCTCATTAAATTAATTAACCCTTGATTAATTTAATCTCATCTCATGCCCATCCTCTAGATAATGCAAGTTGCACATGAAACTAGATTTAATTCATTTATTAAATCCCTATTTTCCTCATAAGGCATCTTTTGGAATATTCTCTCAATTTGAATTCAAAAATTCCAAGTCAACATGTGCATCCAACAAGGCAATAAATTCATCTTACATATCCTTTGCCTTGAGCCAAGTGGCATTTATTGCATTTTCCCTTCCCTCTTACAAGTCATTTCAACAAATTTGAAGTTCAAAATTATGCATTTATTGGCACAATCTCCAAATCTTGCACATCCTCCATCCATTCATAGCTTGACAAGTGGCATCATGCCATTGGATGAATATTAGTCCCACATTGCTCAAATTTGGAAATTCATCCATCTTCACATTCTATAAATAAAGAGCTCATATCCTCATTTGATCATCCACAATCCATGCAAAGTTACCATGTTCAAATATCTCTCAAATTTCATCCATTATCACTAAATTCTTAGCTAGGTTTTTTTGCAGATTGTGGCTTGGAGCTCTCATCCTTCATCAACAAAAGTGGATCAATCTCGTCAACATATCAAGTTTACATCTTAGGAATTGGGAAAGGGCCAATTTTCATATAAAATTGGCACCAATTCCCCCATGGGATCATGAGTTTGCACATTTAAATTAGGATTCAATCTATTTTGTCATTTACATTGTGTTCTTCATTGTTTTTCTTTCCTATTTTGAATTTTTAAATGGATGTCATGGGGAATCCTTGTTTTGGCTTGCAATTTCTTGTTTAACTTGTTTATTCTTATTGTTTTGTAGGTACTAAGGTTGCGGTTTGCATAGTAAGTAAGAACTTATTCATTTATAAAAAGGCATAACTATTTTCCCCAATATTCTAATGTGTTACCAATTTTCATTATATAGTATAATCATTTAATTTTACAATCAAGAGAATGTTCTTTTCTAACATTTGAAATACACAAGTAACTATTCTATATACAATTTTTAGCTAAGAGGGGAACCATTCTTTACTAACACCTTTATAAAAAAAATGATCATTATTTCTACTAAATCCATTATAAAGAAATAATCTACCATCAAAATATTTACCATTATTAATGGGACTCCACAAAAAATTCATACTGTTGTTAATATAAATTAACCAATATTCCACACATAATAATTTCTATTATTAAATTTGTCTAACTTAACATTATGCGAACTAATGTAAACATGTAAAATACTCTCTTCTTCATATTTCCCTTCACTACTATATTTGTCATATATCTTTTATCGTTCTATTGACTCTAAGTGCTACGACTATGTTAGATTGACAAAGGAATCAGAGGGATTACTTAAACCTTTAAAATTTCCTGTTATGTTCAAGCATCGCAACTAAGACAGATTGACAATGAAATTAGAGAGATTATTTAAACTTTTAAAATTTCCTATTATGTTCAGGTGCACAGTTGAGATAGGTTGACAATGAAATCAAAGAGATTATTTAAACCTTTAAACTTCCTATTATGTTCAATTGCACGGTTGAGATAGGTTGACAATGAAATCAGAGAGATTATTTAAACCTTTAAACTTCCTATTATGTTCAAGTGCGTGGTTGAGATAGGTTGAAAATGAAATCAAAGAGATTATTTAAACCTTTAAACTTCCTATTATGTTCAAGTGCGTGGCTGAGATAGGTTGACAATGAAATCAGAGAGATTATTTAAACCTTTAAACATCCTATTATGTTCAGGTGCGACGGCTGAGATAGGTTGACAATTTTCTTATGGAGGACACTAGTGATGCTAAATGAAACAATCTTAAAGGTAAGTTTACACTATAATGATACACACTAAAATCTAATATTCGGAAACAACAAAGGGACATTAATTTACTCAGGCCCTAAAAGGCATGTGAAACATTTGATGGAATTCCACAAAGAGATGCAATCACATGAAGCGTGGTGATAGCATGACTGCACATAAATGATAACAATGGTAGAAATTTTGAATCTAAGGAGGCACTAATCTAAAACCAATAAAAAATGTAACCTTTCAATGTCACTATCGAATTCTAAAGCCAATTGCTAAGCTTAATGTACAGGAAACAAGACAAAAGGTATTGGATTTTGTTATATATTTATTTATTTTCTTTTCTTTTCAAACTTAGCTATCAAATATAAAGTATGCATAGAAGTAGTGATGACCACCTTACAAACCTAGATCAATTCCCTATAACTCCATCAATTGTAAAGGATTGCTCAGGTCTATGGGGTACTAACATCTATTATCAGTCTTAACATAACCATCTAAGTAAGTTGTAGACACAAACTGAAAGCACCAATCCCCAAGTCTAAAGCAAGCATATACATGGAAACCAACCTAAATAAATCCCAAAGTGGATGTTAGAGACCAAGCTAATAGTAACACGTAGATTGGAGTAAGAAATCACACACAAGGAATCAAGCTAGATTGCGGTGGGGCAAACTCACCCAGAGTCCAACGCTCGAGGATAATTCGGTCACATAGAAGTCCATCTATTCACTACTATGGTTTTCTACCAAACCTCCGATCTAGGACTGCAGACATCGCATGCCAAAGAATCCACCCTCTTTAATCTTCTTTTAGCTATATTTGTAGAGTAAAAGTCATTCGAAAATCTCCCAAAAACAATATCAAGCCTCTGAATTATAGAACAATCCTACAAAATTTCCCTTCCCCGCCTAAAATCTACTACCCTCCCTTTCTATATGATAAAGCACAGAAAGGATAGAAATATTTTATCTCTCAAACCCCAAAAAAAATTTGCAAGTTTCCTATTTTAACTCTTGCCTCAAGCTATGCATGTGCATCATTTTATATTTTACCATCTATACTCGCTTTTACCCATCAATTAAAATCCTACATTTCTTATTTATTTAAAATTTACAATGCTTTATTTTTTTTTTGCATTTATACTATAGTTAGCAAAATCTTATCACAATGCTTTATTTAAAATAACCATTTTCCCATTTAATTAATTGATATAATCAAATTTTCAATTTTTACTATTCAATACATTCTAAATAATGCTTTTTAACGATTCATTTTTAATTATAGATATCCATCTACTTTCTATTTCATTGAATTGATTTACATAATTATTATTATTTTAAAATTCTAAATTTGTTAAATTACTTTGCAAGCAACTTAATTTAACTACCTCATAAGGAATTCTAATTTGATTACCTTGTTTAATTAAGCTAATCAAAATACTAACTTATCGCCTAACCCAATTTCAAACAAACAATGCAACCAAGAAACCAACATGACATCACAATTCATCTAATCACACATACTTGAACATGACGAAGGACCAAAATAGAAGGGGCATTACTTCCTCCCCCCTAGGCTTCGACTTACTCCTGGAAGTCAAGCTCACACATAAACATGGTAACACAAAAACTAACAACAGTATCAATAATCATAAGACATTAAATGAGCAAGAGAATTAAACACATTCAAAGAAGAGAAATGATACCAAAAACAGAGACAAGGTTACAACTAGACCAATTTGTCAAACACACGGATAGGTTGGATGAACTAAGTTGTGGAAACTTTCTTGTCAGATCCTTTTTTCCATGTCAAACCCATTGGGTGTTTATGTGTGCGCTCGACTTCCAGGAGTAAACCACTTTTCTGAGTAAATATCTTTGAATTGACATATATGTTTCACCTTTAAGGTAGATGATGCACTTAATTGAGTATTTCAATCTAGTTTCTTGCTAGTCCTCTAGATTTTTTTTATGTTTTCTACAACCAAATTGAATATAATGATTTCTTCTTCTATTTGAAACCTATTTTAATAGGTAGGGTCAACTATATTAGTATTAATGGAGAGAGACTTTTGGTTCACAATTTCCTAAATTTAATTGATGCGTATGTTGAATGTTGAGGTGTGATAGAAGGTGTGATTGGTATGAAATCACCCTTGTGCACAACGCCTTACTAACCATTATCTCTATGTGGATAATTTAGGAATATACATATACATACATACATACATACATACATACATACATACATACATACATACGTATATATATTGATGCAAGGAAGGTGGTTAAAACTCTCTCACCAACTCAAAATATGACCAATGTCAATCAGGAAACAACTCTTTACAACAAAAATCTCTCAATTTGACTCAAACACTCTCCTTAAGGCTTGTAGCCCTCAATAACCAAACAATGAAAATATCTTTTAGAGATGGCTATACAAAGGCCTATGAAACACCCCAAAGGCTTATCACAAAATCCTAAAAAACATCAAAGGATCCCATAGGGTTTCTTTGACTCAACATTAAGAACCAATAAACTGCCCTACTTCTAGGCTACTCAATTAGCCCTATTTTCCAAGGGAAGTACCCTTTAAACACTTAACAAACACCCACAATCACCTAATATTTATAAATTGTGACTCAAAACAATAGAATCCCACACCAATTTGTAGATGCATACCTTCTAGTATGTTGCACCATGAAACCCTCATTTCACATACAAAACACTTAGGATTTACTAAATCTCCTATATCCCGTGCTTACAAAACACAACGAATGTTTTAAAAAAAAAATTGTTAGGTCTGTACAAACTCACAAAATCTTTATAGGACCAATTCCCTTAACAACTCATCAAAAACCTTCTTTAGTAGCTCATTTTCACAAGAAAAATACATTGTTCTGCCCTAGGGCATCATCCCACATTAAATAACTTGACTCCTCTACCTCTCAAACCATAAGAAAACATAACCTAATACAAAACAAGTCAATCCATTGAGTTACAGGGTTTGAGAGTAGGTGGATTAACTGATTCATCTTTTAATTTCTATCAAAACCCTACACTAAACTTTAACAGGAAGATTTCAAAAAATTGCAAAGAAATCCTCCAAATCTTAATGAAAGAGCTTCAAACCTGATCCAAATGAATGTTAGAACATGCCTCTACAAAATCCAACAAATCTCAATGCATATCTAAGTCTGTATGGGCCGTACAAAACTAGGAAAGTTCTAAAAAACAAAGAGTTTACAAAAAAATAACATTGTATTCTATGGAATTATCTTCAAAGAAAACATCACCAACTTGACTTTGATCCTTTTGAGGCTTTCTATACATTTTCAAATCAAAACTAACCTCCCCCAATGTTTATAACTATATATGCATAAAATTGGTCATGTCTAATTAATCCTGGAATTTAATTAAATATTTATTATTTAATTACTCTATCTAAAAGTCCTCTACATATGATTAAATTTAATTAATTTAATTATATTGTTCATTCACTTTATTCTTCCACCATAATTAAATAAATTAATTTTATTTATTATTTCACATTCATATATCTACTTGATTAATTAAATAAATACCCTTTATTTATTTTAACTAATTATCACCTTTTGAATTTAACTAAGTCTTTTGATTTAATTAAATTTAAATATTTCCTTTCTCCTATTCAAATATTTCTTCTAATTAATTAAATGCTTTATTTAATTAATTTAATTTACATATCATCTACTAAAAATTTAATTAAATATCTTTATTTAATTAAATGTCCATATCTTTTCGGGGTTGGGGCCCTAGCTCAGTTGGCTAAATCTTTCCTATTGTAGGAGGTTGGTCATTAGGTCTAGTCTCCCCCACCCTCATGGTACCGAGGGTGTGTCGCACCAGCACCGCCTGTCACATTAAAAAGTTTACCAGGTGCATTGCAGTTTATAGCGGGTCATGCTACCCGATTCCTGCAGTCTAAAAAAAAATGTCCATATCTTTTCAAATCATAATTAAATATTTTATTTAATTATGAAATCTTCTTCAAATATTAATTAAATGATTATTTAATTAAGAAAAATCTCCATGTCACCCATAAATAAATAATTGAATTTATAATTCATTATTTATCTTTTTAAAATCTTTCCAAAATCCTCTAAAAAGATATTTTTTATCATCTCATCTTATCTCTTCCAAGAAAAAGGAAAAAAATCATGCTTTTTGATTTTCTTCTATTTTTCTCTCCAATCTTATCCATCTTCGACTGTTCGATCTACCAGAAATTTTCACAACTGTTGAACACATCAGCTAATCAGAATCTTTCGAAAACTCTATAAATAACCCTATGAATCAAAAAATTGGTTACACACACACACAATTTAGACACACATTAGAGACAAGCATTCAGGTGATTAGCATTTTAGCATTGTCATTATCAACTTTAGCATTCATAATTTCGTAATCTTACATTCTAGAAATCATGTTTAGTTTAAGCATGTTAATCATATCTTAGCATAGCATGCATTCATCTTCAATCTCATTTTCTAGGAATACTGTTTGATGAGCCTAGCATACAATCTAAGAGCAAGCTAGAATCAACAAAAACACTAGAGATAGAGGACGATAGGACAACATCGAGAGCGTAAAATCTAGTTTGCATTTCTTTTATTCCATTTTTTGTTTTTGATATAATGTCTTATTGGTGTGTTTGATTTGTTTTTAATCTACATCTATTGCACACTTAAAATCGATCACACAATAACTATCTTTTAAAACCCTTGACCTTTGATATTCCTAATTGTTGCATTTTTGACAATTTTGATCTTAACAACATTTGCAACTTTTGTTAATTTGACACTTAAGACTCAAAACCACCAACATACATTATGAATGGTATTTTTATACCTTATTTGACCCTAAAACATGACCCTACACAAGAAAATTAACATTTCACCCACCTTACCATCTTTTGTCAATCTTGACAAATCTTCAGCATGACTTTGCAACATCTACAAAATGCACTCAAAAGACCTCAAAGTAGATTAGTTACATCAAGTGTGGTCTCATTAGACCTTATTAAGACTCAAAAAATAACAAATCCTAAAGCTTACTCAATAAAAACCTTGCTTGACCATTGTTGACCAAAGGTGCTCATGTACCATACACTCCAACATAGAACTTTTCCAAGTTCCTTTGAAAGAATCTTGCAATTTGTCCTTCATTGTTCTCCACTTATCTCCGACCTTCATGTTTTCCTTTAACAGGTTTGTTTTGTATTGATTCTTCACTACCTTTAGCATTCTTTCCCTTATCATCACTTGTACTCTACTCCATTTATTCATTCTGCTCTATGGGATGTTTTCCATCTTTTCCATCATCAAATACTAAGTTTTTTTCTTCTTCTATACCTATACCCAAATCTCTACTTATTGCCAATGCTTCCCTCTTCACTTCCTACTTAAATTTCTAATCAACACTCTTCTTATCTTCATCTTTCACTCTGTCAGTCTTACAAATCCCTATACCATCATATTTAATGGTCTCTACTAGACCTACACCTACCTTATTCACTATCCTATCAACATCATAAAACTCTATTCTCTTGTTCACTACCTTACAATTCTCACAAACTATTATTTCAACATTACTAGGCTACCTTTTCACATGTTTCATCACCACAAGGCACATAACTACCCCTATCAGTATACCATCACTACCTTCTTGTTTTCCTACAAACCTTCCACACTCACTCTTATCTTCTCCAACTTGGGACATCATTATGCCTTCCCTTTTCTTCCACACAAAAGAATTCTTCTTCATCTTTGTCTGTACATTATCTTTATCCTTCCTAGTCATTGTTCTAATAGTATCAAACTTGAACACAAACCTCATGCTCTCACCTTCCTCATTGTTCACATATTCCTTTATCCCTATCATTATGATCTCACCTTGCTCTCTTACCTCTTTAACCAATGGAGTTAGAAAAAATGTCTTCCCATCCTTTTCAATGTTATATGTATTGTGTCTCCCATGATAAACTGAAAACCTATCAAATTGCCAGGGTCTCCCAAGCAAAACATGGCAACAACTCATGGGTAAGATATCACAAATAACTTTATCTTTGTATGGACCAATTTGAAACTCAAGAGTAGCTTGTTCACTTACCAAGATGGTTTTATTTTCATTAACCCAAGACACTTTATATGGCTTTTGTTTATGTATTCTTTCCAAATGATTTTTTCCACCATATCACTAGATACCATATTGTCAGTACACCCAAAATCAACAATCACTTTACATACCTTAGCTTTACATTTGCATGTTGTTCTAAAAAAGTCTCTCCTATAAATTTTCTCTCTCAATGGATGTCTTCATTTTTTATCCTCATCATCAACATCTCACCAACTTTAGGAGTAGCATGGAGAGTATTGGAGCTTGAGCTTTCAGCTTCATCTTCATAAGCAATTTGGGTCTCCTATGATATTTCCTTTCTCCCCCACTTGATGTGGTTCCAATATTCTTTGGACACTTGAAGAAAGGGTGACCGAACTCACCACACTTATAAAACCTTCTTGAAAAACCATTGGAATCTCTTCTTTGCCTAAATCTTGTTCTTCCACCTCTGCGTCCACCTCTTGATCTAGGATCTTGTTCTTTTCTCTTATCAACATTTTCAATATCTTATTTGGACTACCTTGGTGTTGTAGATGTACCTCTACCCCTAGAAGTATTGCCTCTTCCTCTTGATGTCATCTCTTGTCTCCTCTTGAGTTTTTCTTCTACTCTTATTTCCATTTGAAAACATTGTTCCATAGTTTTTTGTGCCAACAAATTGATTTCATATTGAATATTATACCTTAGGCCATTGAGATATCTAACTACTCTTTATTTCTCATCCTCATCATGTTTTGTTCTTATGCTTATCCTATATAATTCGTTAGTGTATGCTTGCACAACTTGTTCTTTTTGCCTAAGATTTTGTAACCTTTTAAGTAATTGGACATTATAATCACAAAGAAGGAACTTAACTTTCATTTTTTTCTTCATTCTTTCACATGAAGTGATCTTATTCTTACCTTTCCTCTCCCTTTCATCTTACACAAAGTTCCACCATAGGAAAGCATTTCCTTTCAATTTGGTCTTGTCCTTCTTTACTTTGTGTTCTTCATCAATCTCCTCACTATCAAAATAGTTCTCAGAAGCCCCTATCCAGTCCAAGAGCTCTTCTCCATCTACTTTTCCCCCATACATAGGCACATCCATTTTTCTATGTCCATCTTTCTTCACATCCTTCAAAAGATTCATCATCCTCAAATCATCTAGATCCATCTCTTCCTCTTCACTGGAAGTCTCTTCTTCTTCAGTATCACTCAAATCCATATCCATTCCAAGTGTTTATTTCAATGCAACCATCTCTCTGGTCAAGGCTTCTATTTCCTTAGCCTACTCATCCATCTTTCCTGCAACTACACTTCCTTTGGGAGGCATCTTGATAGTATTGTCTCTTCACCTTCCAACCTACAAAATCTAACCAAATCACCAACAAGAGATCTATTAACTAATCTGTAATACCACCTAATGCAAGTAAGGTGATTAAAACTCTCTCACCAACTCAAAATGGCCAATCTCAATTAGGAAATAACTCTTTACAATGCAAATTTCTCAATTTTACTCAAACACTCTCCTTAAGGCTTGTAGTCCTCAATAACCAAACAATGAAGATATATTTTAGAGATGGTCATATAGAGGCCTATCAAACACCCCAAAGGCTTACCACAAAATCCTAAACAACATATCAAAATATTCCATTTGGTTTGTTTGACTCAACATTAAGAACCAATAAACTACCTTGCTTCCAGGCTACTCAAATAGGCCTATTTTCTAAAGGAAGTACAATTTAAACACTTTACAAACACCCACATTCACCTGACAATCATAAATTATGACTCAAAACAATAGAATCTCACACCAATTTGCAGATGCATACCTTCTAGTACATTGCACCATGAGACCCTCATTTCACATACAAAATACCTAGGCTTTATTGAATCTCCTATATATATCCCATGCTTACAAAACACAACCAATTTATTAAAAAAAATCTATTAGGTCTATAAAGACTCACAAAAGCATCATAGGACCAATTCCCTTAACAACTCATCAAAATCCTTCTTTAGTAACTCATTTTTACATGAAAATTACATTGTTCTGCCCTAGGGCATCATCCCACATTGAATAACTTGACTCCTCTACCTCTCAAACCATAAGAAAACCCAACCTAATACAAAAAAATTCAATCCACTAAGTTATAGGGTCTGACAGTAGGTGGATTGACTAATTCATCTTTTAATTTATATCAAAACCCTACACTAGCCTTTAACAGGTAAATTTCAGAAAATTGTAAAGAACTCCAAATCTTAATGATAAAACTTTAGACCTGATCCAAATGAATGTTAGAAAATGCCTCTACAAAATACAAGAAATCTCAATGCATATCTAAGTCTGTACAGACCGTATAGAACTGGGAAAGTTTTGAAAAACAAGGAATTTGCAGAAAAATAATGTGGTATTCTATGGAATTGTCTTTAAAAAAAATCAACAACCTGAATTCGAGCCTTTTGAGGATTTTTATACATTTTCAAATAAAAAATAACCTCCCCCAAAATTCATAACTATCTTTTAAAACCATTGACCTTTAATATTCCTAATTGTTGTATTTTTGACAAATTCATTCTTAACAACACTTGCAACTTTTGTTAATTTGACACTTAAGACTCAAAACCACCAACATACATTATGATTGGTATTTTTAGACCTTATTTGACCCTAAAACATGACCCTAAATAAGAAAATTAACATTTCACCCACCTTAGCATCTTTTGTCAATCTTGACAATTCTTCAACATGACTTTGCAACATCTACAACATGGACTTAAAAGACCTCAGAGTGGGTCAATTACATCAAGTGTAGTCTCATTAGACCTTATTATGACTCAAAACATGAAAAATCCTAAAGCTTACTCAATAACAACCTTGCTTGACCATTATTGACCAAAGGTGCTCCTACACCATATATTTTTGGCATATGGCTTCTAGTGTTGTCTTTGATGGCAACCTAAGTCATTATTCTGGTCTACAAATATGGATTTATTCATACCAGCACGTAGAGTAAAGAACAAAGTATTACTAAAAGAGACAATGAGGAACACAGTATCTAGTTAGTATGTCAATCTCTATGCTTCACCATTTTATCATTTTGAGTTGTGGATCTCGGGAAAGGATGCTAAGCATCTATATTATCCTATTGTTAATTTTTGTGATGTCACATCAATCGGTGTATAAGTTAGGTGATCCAGCAGGATGATTTTTTGTTTATTAACTCTTGGTGGTTGACTTAGTGAATATGGCATATTGTGGATATTCGAGGTATAATTAATTAAGTTATCCTATTCTTAATTTTTTTTTGGCTTATAGCTATGTCATGGCTGACTTTGATGGGTATGCATCAAATATTAAATGTGGATTGAGTAGACTATTGGAAAATACTTTTATCTTGTTGAAGCTAACATGAAGCGACTAAATCTTTGATAGCGGATATATATAAGAGATTAGTTAATTCATTTGGGTGTGTGTGTGTGAGAGAGAGTTCGATATGTATTGATGTGTGTGCATATATTAGAAGAGAATTTAAGTGATTTTCACTTGTGTAGAAGAGGATTATTGTGAAGTGAATTAAAGCAGAGCAGAGAAAAGTGTAGAATCAGACAGAAGGTCCAAAATCTGATCTATGAGCCTCATTGAAACTGAAACCAGGCATTTGTAGACGCTACTTTCTCATTTCAACTCTTTGTTGTAATCCAAATATGTTGTAAGTAAGCCTTCATAATTTTGAGCAATGAGCTCTAGGCAGTCTACCTGAATGCATGTGTATTCCCCTTTTTCTTCATACTTTTAATAGAGTATAAATTGTGGATTAAGATCCACCATGGTTTTTCCCCTAATAGGGTTTCCACGTAAAAATATTGGTGTTATGGTGTTTTGATTATTTCCTTCATGTGCTTGTTGTAGACATGGAAAATATACCGACATACTTGATCCTGATTACTAACACTATTTCATCATGAATCACCTTCTTAACTTATCATCATTTTTCATTCCTTAATTAAATAAATAATCATTTATCTAATTAAGTCATTTTGTCTTGTTAATTAAATCAATCAAATTGATCTAATTAACCCTATGTCTCTATTTAATTAAATATTTCATTTTATTTGATTAAATCTCTAAAGTCATCTTATTAAATTAAATAAATGAAACCTTATTTGATTTAATCTAACATCATCCCCTTTAATTAAATAGATTAAAATCTATATTTAATTAGTCTCTAAATCACATTCTTCTCATTTTGATTTAAATCAACCCATAAATTTAAATCAATTAGTCACATCATCTAATCCCTCATTAAATTAATTAATCCTTGATTAATTTAATCCTAATCCATGTCCCATCCTCTAGCTTTTGCCACTTGCACATGAAAATACATTTAATTAATTTATTAAATGTCTATTTTCTCTCAACTTGGCATCTTTAGGGGAATATTCTTCCAAATTTGAAATCCCTCCAAGTGGATTTGTCCTTCCAACAAGACATTCATTCCTTCTTACATGTCCTCGTGCATTGAGCCAAGTGGCATTTAAGTCATTCATTTTTCCCTCTTACATGTCATTTCACTATTTTCAAATTCCACCTAATTGCATTTATGGGAACATTCATCAAAATGTGCACATCCTTTACCCATTCACATCTTGACAAGTGGCACCTCCCCATTGGGTGTTGAATGATCCCACATTGCTCCATTTTGGGAATTCTTCCATCTTGTTTTTCTATAAATAAGAGGCTTCTCTCCTCATTTTGATCATCCACAATTTGAGAAAACTTATTATGCTCAATTTCATACTCAAGCATATCCATTTTCATCCATTTCATCAAGTTTATAGCTAGGTTATTGCAGGTTTTCTTCATGGAGCTCAATTGAATCAATCACCAAGTGGATCACTCTTCATCAAATCATCCCAAGCTTGCATAGGAGTTGGGAAAGGGCCAATTTCCACATAAAATTGGAACCAACTCCCCCATAAGATCAAGAGTTTTCTTTTCATTGAATAAGAGTTGATAACTTTTGTTTATGTTTGCTTATTTTCTTCATTTCATTTCTTGTTCTTTGTAATTCAAATGGATTTAATGGGGAATCTTGATTCTCACTCTTATATGATCTAATTATGTGTTTTTTTCTTGTATTTGTGTAGGTATAGGATTGGGTTTCTACATTTGGTGCTAGGAGGGCATCTCTCAAGTTCTAATCACATTTCTCAACAAAATTTCGTGCTTTTCTCTATTTTTGGTGTCTATAGGGAACAACACTACAATCAGCTCAGTGGTGCCATACGACACTTCTACTAATCCAGTGGCACCATGCAATATTGTTACAGACTTCAAACTATGTCGCTCGGTCTTTCCCACCCAGAATTTAAATCTTCTAACTCTGACACTAGGTCAGTTTGTGGGTACTAAAATTTTCAAACTTCAAATAGCACTACTGGACAAAACTTTGCTGCTATCACACTCTTTGGTCTACTATAGAGCACCACTTGTAGACCTAGTGGAACTACACAACACTACTAACTTTCTCAAAATACACCACCTATGCAAACTATGTCAGTGAAATAAAGTAAAAGGTTTAAATTGATTCAATTTTGACATGTTTTTTAATTCTGATTGTTCTAAGTTGCTAATTGGCTTTTCTAACATTTTTTTTGTAGCACTAATTATTTTTTTCAAGTTGGTCTAATCAAGGTGAAGGAGGAAAATGAGTTTGAAAGTGACATCATGACATCATTCTCTCATTACATCAAGTGTTTTTGAACATTTTAGTGTTGTTTAACACTCTTAGAGAACTTATAATCTCTCTTAAAAATTTGTTATCTTTCATGTGTTTAGGATATACCAAATTTATTTTGGGCTCTTAAAATAACACTACCAAGTCTTTCAATTTTTTCTACAAAGGCCTTAAAAAGAGCTTTAGGACAAACTCACTAGAGTTTCTTTGAGGATTAACAATTGAACAAGGAAATCTCCATATTTCATTTTTGGTGCTCTAAAAAGAATCAAATGATTACTTTGTGGATTTAAAATGAACAAGTGCTTCTTTATTTTGTAATTTCTTACTCAAAGTAATATCATTAAAAGGACATATGTGCTTCTCTCATGCCTCACAACGATCTTGAGAATCACAAGGCCTTTTGGTGACATTAAGTTGTAGTAATTACCCACACACTTCAATTTGGATTTTAAAATTGAAATAATCTTGGGAGTGTGAGTGAAGCATATTGTGTACATTCTCTCTCTTTGATTTGCAACAAATATTGATTGAGTTATGAATGTATTTTCTTGCTTTTGTTTATCTTAGAGGGCTTTTCTTGTGGGAAAAAGTAATCACCCAAGGGATTGACCCAACTAGGAACATGCTAAAGCCAAGGGACTTACACCTAGGATATAAGTGTGGAAATTGGAACAAAGGCAAATATCACAAGGATTATTTCAATGAGAAGGGAAACAATGGTCTCTCGCCGCATGGATGGTCCCCCATGAATAGAATTCCCACATTAAAACCCTTTTTTAGACAAGGCCAAAATCATTGATCTATTTGTTGGTGCAAGAATGGTTGTTCTGAAGCCACCCCACACTTTTACAACTTTTAGAAGAAATGGAAAGTATGTCATGGGAGATTCATGGGTATTGATGCTTGGCTAACCTAAGAAGTGAGTGCACTATAAGGGGTATCCTGTGTGGTCAAGCATGTAAGGAAAATTAGATGCAAAAAATTCTCCTAACGTCAATACCTCAGGAAAGAATGTAGACACACTTTAAAATTTACAATTACAGTCAAGTTAAGATGCACTATGAAATAGATTACAGAAACAGAGTTTTGAAAATCACAGAAAAACACCAGATATACGTGGGAAAACCCTTACAGGAGAAAAACCCACCACACCAAGAGAAATCACTTTGTATTACAGTAATTGAGATTACATACAATTGACAGACTTATCTTTCTAGTGTCTGATTACAACAACATTCACCATGAATAATCTATTACAAGAACCTTCAGATTATAGTCATTACAAAATTGAATTCATTTACTAATCATAGACCCACACAGCAATCCGTAGATGCAACTGACCAACCAATCACAATCTACAATCATAGAGTATATCTTTGTTGTTTCATGCCCGTTGAGCTCCCTCACAGAATTTTCACAACAAACCAACTGCTATCTGTTCATATTTGGCTCTTCTTATTCATCCATGAGATGCCACATCAAAAAGTCTCACACAGTCAAATAGCTTCAAAGAAATCACACTAAGTTGGCATCTTGGTGAGACACTAACAGTGTCTCGTCGATGCCACATAACATTCATACCAATGTCGCCAAGAGTCTCTGTTATCGCTAAGACATTCAATCGAGCTTCATGTGTTATACCGAGTCACCACGCAGTCGCCCAGACCTATCACTTTCACCAGGAGATCATAGCGAGTCACCAAAAGGTTATACCAAAGACACAAGTCATATTGAGCTCCAAGGGATATTCGGCAAGACATACCGATATCGCTAAGAGATCTTATAGAGCAACATTAAGTTACACTGACAGTATACAACTATCAACAAGACCGAACACCTTCACTGAGACATCTCTTTGAAACCCATATGTTCCACCGAAGCTATCAATAGTCACCAGGACTATCGTCCTTCGCTAGGACTTTACACCAAGCTATAGGAATTACCCCAAAGTGTTCATCCATCACCAAGTATTATACCAAAGACTTCAAAAAAGGTGTTCCTATTGGTGAGACAATCAACGTTCGCAGAGACGTCTTCCCAGGACCTTTTGAGTTACCTCAATAGCCATCAGCTATCGGTAAGACATCCTTCAGTCGCTAAGACATTTCTTCGACCACTTTGAGTTACCCTAAAGAACGTTTGGATGTGTCTCCGTTAGCATGACTTTCTCTATTCGCTGGGACTTCTTCCCGGATCATTAGAGTTACCCCGAAGACCTCAAAGTAAACACTGTCGGTGAGACTTTGACACATTGCTAAGACTTCTTAGCAAGAACCCTTATATATCCCAAAGATCATAGTCACCAAGAGTCTCCTCGATACACAATTGAATGGCCTGTCAGCTAGAGGACTCCACGAGTGCTGAGAGGTCATAGCGAAAACACTATGTCATAGTGAAGGCTCCAAAGAATACGCATTCAGCAAGACTTCAGAAAGGTCACAGCGACATGATCAAAATAGAATGAATGAAACTGCTAGTCAGCTATACATTATAGATGTCATACTGACTTTTCTCTAATGGAGGTTTTAGCCTGTATTGTTTGAGGCACATATTTCCAACAAAGCATCTAACCATTCGCTAAAAGTAGGAATAGTTGGACTTGTCCAAGTGGGAATTCAACAAATACAGTCTTTCATAGCCATAGGGTTGTACATGTTCTTAGAAACAAAACACTTTGCTTGATTGTAAAAATTGGGAAAACAAACATTCAACATTTTTCATCAAATTTCAAACCCTTTAGGAAGCAAATATCTTTGAAAAATTCACATGCTATTGCTTTCCCTTGGGATTCATATCCTTAGAGGTTTCTAGGCATTTATATTTTATCTCAATTTGCTTACAAAAGTCAAAAATAGGTAACTTTTTCCTTGATTTCATTAAAGTTCCACATAATATACTTTGTGGGATGAGAAGAAGTTAAGACATTAGACATCTAGCTCAAAGACCTAATCAAGAATTTTTTGTGGTAAAAAGAAGTCACTAAGCAAAGCTAAGAACAATTAAACCCCACACATGTGTCTCAAATGATTTCATGTCAAATCAAAATTCAAAAACCAAATTCAAAAGATCTTAGTCCAAAAGATCATCAAAAGCATCTCTCAACACTTTACGAATTCAGACAAAGATTTCTTTTCAACTTTTATAGAAGAGCTTCAAGAAATAATCCTAGTTTGTACTCATTCTATTATTGTCAAAATTCAAATCTCTTTCAGGAATTTGAACACCTTGTTTAGAGTAAAGCATGTTCTTCAAAACTGAGGTCTTGTAAACAAGAGTCTTTTTGGGTACACATAGGATTAGATTCAACCTCCATTTATCTTTCAAACATCAAACCAAGATCATCTCACCAACTCTTGAAAATATTGAAATCATCCTTCATGCTAGACTTTTTAGAAAATCCATCCTTGGAACAAATCAAAATCATCTTGTTTAGTTAGGTATGTGTAGATGTATCCTTCTCCATATGTCTAGTTAAACTATCATCAAGTAATCTTTGTTTGGTTAAGTGTAGGTAGATGAATCCTTCTCCCTACACTTAGTCAAATTATCATCTTGTGAGCATGTCCATCCCATAGATAACATCCAAAATCTTGGGATCTATTTGTTCATTATCCAAAATCAAAACAATCAAGAACCAAATCAAGGTCAAGATCAAATCCAAGAATCACAAAATCCAAGAATCAAATCAAATCAAAAAACCAAAATCCAAGAAAAGTCCCAAAAGTCTAGCATCCCCCTCAAGATCTTCTAAGAGTTTAAATCATCCATATCATCCATCTTTCACATTTCACCATCACACCTTTGACCCTTAATCAACCTAGATATTCTCTTTTTGAGGCTCATTTTACATTTCAAACAAGATCACAACACAAGAAGGACATGGAGACCAACAAAGAAACATCAACTTCAAGTGACCTAAGCCAAACTAATTCCAAAATGAATCATGTTGGATCAAGCAATCCCCTAACTAATTTTCCTTCATCATCATAAAATCCACAAAAGGAATGTCAAGTAGAGGATATCACCAATAATTCCTTTAGGATGACACGAGACAAGATCACTGAAATGGTCCAAAACCCCGAGAATCATAGAATTGTTAACATCATGATGAAGCTCCATCTTGCACAATACATGCTTGAATTAGGAAAACAAGGGCCTAAAATCCCTTCTGATTTCAATGTGAGCACCATTGTGGAACAACCTTTTGGGATCATGCCTTCAATTTCATCCATGCCCCCAATCTCATCCACACCTCCATTCCAAATCATCACCCAACCCATCCCCCAAATCACATCATCCATCGCTCCAACTCAACCTATTGTTAACAAAGGAAATGCATTTTTAAATGCACTACAAACACACCCCCTCACACAAACACTATCTTGGGGCAGTCTATACCCCAAAATCCATTACACTGATATGTCCCTCTAACCTTTCATGATCCTAATGACCCATCATCGTCATTTAACACAACACCTCAAACATATCTCCCCTTGACCTCACAAGAAGAAGGTGACTTATTCAGACCAAGGGGCATCTTTGACCCTTCATCTTCATCATTTCCCCAAGGAAGTATGCCTCTCACTTTTCCACCAATTCCACCCTTTCCATCAGCATCAACTCTCAATTTGGGGTGACCTCCATTATCACCACTCACACAAAACAATCCCCCAAAAATAAATCAAATCATCATTACCAAATTCTCCCATCTTTCCATCGATATCACAACAATAGATGACAACCATCCCAATAACACAAGAAACCACTACAACATTAACCATTCCCCAAACACTTCAAAACATGGTCTCTCAAGGACCAAGTATATCAATCATACCATCCACTATACAAATCCCAATCATTAATACACCAATGCCTCTCACCATGACAACAAACACCATACCAAATCCACCACCACCTCCACCTCCACCACCAAACACAAATATTTCAAAATAATATAGCATTACATTACAAGCTACCCAACAAGATGATGTAGGAGCATCTAGTGGTGTAAGGGCAATCTTGCATCACCCAAAAATAGTTAAAATTCAAGTTTCTCAGTTTTTAGATGTTTTTACATTTTTGGATACCCTTTTTGGCATAATGAAATTCTTAATTGATAGTTTTTATTTTCTATTCCTGGGTTGAAAGATATTGTAGTTTTAGTTTCTAAGATTTGCACCTGAAAATATTCTGAGTTAAATTTGAGGCACTTAAAGTTCCTGAAATGGCCCTGAAACTTGCCAAAATAGGCATTGCCAATTTTGAGCGCATTATTGACTACAAGACATTTCCAATGGTTCAAACAGTTCATGAATCAGAGTCTTGGATAAAAAGTTATGGCCCTGGAAAGTTGGCGCACTTTCTAGAAGATACAATTGCAAATGTTCTTTTGAAATTTGAACTTGAAATTGTAATTTTCAGTGCCAGACCGCCTAAACTCAAATTTGAATATTGTTTTGGCTCCAAACTAAATAGGAGCTCTATTTATGGGTGGATTTCTAATTTTTGGGTAGCTTTTGGGGGACAAGCTCGCATATTGCAAAAGGGTTATTCTACAACTTTTTGTAACTTGCATGTGTTGTAGAACTTGGGGATTTGAGATCATCTGCATGTAAGAAGCTCCATTTTCTGAATAATAAAAATATTCTCTTATTTTTGGGTTATTTTCTAAGTCTCGGGCTATGCCCTCATCAATTGGTATCAGAGCAAGGTTTTCTTGAACGTGTGGACAGATCATCGGTCGTGAGGTAGTTCACACCAGGACCATGGTTGTGGGTCAAGGTCAAGAAAGATGCCTCCAATAGTGATGTCTGGTAGGTGTGGTGGTGCTAGAGGTGGTCAAGGCAGTAAAAATGCTAGTGGAAGAGATGCACTGGCAGCCCTCCAGAGACAGATTGATGCGTTACAAGAGTAGTTGAGAAGAGGGTTAAACCCAAGGGAGGAAAGTGAGGATGAAGAAGAGGAAGAAGGTTCAAATGTAGAAGAGAAAGAAGAAGAAATTGATCAAGACCAAATGCAGCTAATAAAAGCCATTTCAAAGATCGAGAAAAGGCCCAAAGTAGAAGTCCCCAATTATTCTGGAAGTCTGAACCCAGAAGAGTTGATCGACTGGATCAATGAGCTAGAAGAATATTTTGAGTATGAGGAAATAGAGGACCTAGATCAAGTTAAGTTTGTGAAAATGAAGCTGAAGGGACATGCTAGTATTTGGTGGAAAGAGGTCCAGTTGGAAAGAAATCGAAGAGGAAAAGGCAAGATCACCAGATCCGGATTCGAGAGGGAGATGAATGGAAGAATTCCTTCAAGACCAAAGAGGGCCTATCTGAGTGGTTAGTCATGACTTTCGGGCTAACCAATGCACCAAACACATTCATTCGGCTCATGAACGAGGTACTAAAAGAATTTCTGAGAAGTTTTGTTATTGTGTATTTACATGATATTTTAATTTTCAGTAAGACGTTGGATGAGCATCTGATGCATATTCAGAGAGCCTTTGAGAAGTTAAGAGAAGATAAACTGTTGATTAATCTGAAGAAGTGTAGTTTTGTGAAGAGGGAGTTAGTGTACTTGGGATTTGTTGTCTCAGCAGACGGTCTCAAGATGGACCCAGAGAAGGTGAAGGCTATTCTAGAATGGCCTACCCCAAGAACTGCTACCGAGGTGAGATCTTTCCAAGGTTTGGCTAGTTTTTATAGAAAGTTCATTAGAAACTTTAGTAGTATTTGTGGATCCCTGACTAAAACAATGAGAGGGGATAGAAAATAATTCAAGTGGAGCACTGGAGCAGCAAAAAAATTTGAACTGTTGATGCAGAAGGTGACAGAGCAACCTGTTCTAGCCCTCCCATATTTAAACAAGGTGTTTCAGGTGGATTGTGATGCCAATGGTTGTGCCATTGGAGTAGTATTGAACCAAGAAGGTAAGCCCATTACCTATTTCAGCAAAAATTTAAATGATGCCAAGAGAAAGTATTATGTATATGATCAGGAATTTTATGCAATAGTTCAAGCATTAAAGAAATGGAGAAATTATTTGTTGCCGAAGGAATTTGTTCTATATACTAATCTCAGGCCTTGCAGTACCTAAATAATCAGGGAAAATTAAATCAGAGACATGAAATGGGTAGAGTTTTTGTAGAGTTATACCTTTTTTTTTGAAACATAGGAGTGGGAAGTAAAATAGGGTTGCAAATGCCTTAAGTAGGAGGCATACATTGATGACAAAGATGCAAATTGAAGTGGTTGGGTTCAATGAACTCAAGACATTGTATGCAGAAGATTCTGATTTTGCAGAGGCTTGGAAAGCTTGCAAGGAACCTATTACAGTGGATAGGAGAAGGTGGTTGGATTTCATAATCCAAGATGGCATGTTATTTAAGAGAAGTCAATTGTGTATCCTGAGGAGTTCCATGAGGGAGAACCTGATAAAAGAGAAGCATAGTGGAGGAATGGCAGGACATTTTGTTCAGGATAAGACCATTGCTATTATTAGTGAGCATTATTATTAGCCTCAGTTGTCACAGGATGTGAAGAAATTTGTACAAAGTTGTAGAGTATGTCAGATGGCTAAATGAGTGAGCCAGAATACAGGCTTATATTAGCCCTTACCTATACCAGAGAGGCCATGGGAGGATATAAGTATGGACTTTGTTCTTGGTTTGCCAAGGACACAAGGAGGGAATGATTTAGTCTTTGTGGTGGTTGATAGGTTTTCAAAGATGGCACATTTCATTCCATGTTAGAAGACCCATGATGCAGTCCACATTGCTAACTTGTTCTTTAAAGAGGTGGTGAGGTTACATGGTCTGCCAAAGAGTATTGTTTCAGATTGTGACACCAAATTTGTGGGGTACTTTTGGAGGACCTTGTGGAAGAAGCTGAAGATAGAGTTGATGTTCAGTTCTACACACCATCCACAAACAGATCGGCAGACAGAAGTTAATAGGAGTCTGGGTAACCTACTGAGATGTTTGGTAGGAGATAAACCTAAGGGATGGGACTTGATCTTACCCTAGGCAAAATTTTCTTACAACAATTCTGTCAATAGAAGCACTGGTAGATCACCATTCCAGAATGTGTATGGAGGTAGCCCCAGAATAGCTCCAAAATTGAGGAAGATGGACCAAGAGAAGAAAATAAGTGTTGAAGCCGAAGATTTTGTAGAGCACATCAAGAATATACATGAGAAGGTACGAGAACACATTAATAAGATGAATATGCAATATAAGGCTAAGGAAGATCAGAAAATAAGGAATAAGGAGTTTCAGATTGGCGATGAAGTAATGGTCCACTTGAGGAAAGAAAAGTTTCCCGTGGGAACCTATAACAAATTTAAGATGAAGAAAATTGGTCTCTGTAAGATTTTGAAGAAGCATGATTCAGGGAATGCATATGAGGTAGAGTTGCCTGATGGAATCAACATTTCCCCTGTGTTCAACATTTCAGATTTGACAGAGTATCATGAAGGTGGAATGGAGGAAGCACAAGCAATAGGGCAATATGGCATTCCAGCACCTACTTTAGAAAGTGAGGAGATTGAAGCAATCTTGGATAGTCATGTTTGAAGGAGTACCAGAAATAGGTAGTATGAAGAATATTTGGTGAAATGAAGAGGAAGGCCTATGGAAGATTCATCCTCGCTATCTAAGGTAGTGGTTGACCAGTTGGGTTTTCCTAAACCATCTGACACGTGATGGGGTCACTTCCCAAATTACCCTTGGTGTCCGATGCAGGAGCATCTAGTGGTGTTAGGGCAATCTTGCATCACCCAAAAATAGTTAAAATTCAATTTTCTTGGTTTTTAGATTTTTTACATTTTTCAATAGCATTTTCGTCATAATAAAATTCCCAACTTACGGTTTTTATTTTCTATTCCTTGGTTGAAAGATATTGCAGTTTTAGTTTCCTAGATTCGCACCTAAAAATCTTTCAAGTTAGATTTTAGGAACTTAGATTTCTCAGAATGGCCCTGAAACTTGCTAAAATCGGTGTAGCCGAATTTGAGAGCATCATTGACTTTGAGCCCTTTCCAACGGTTCAAACCATTCACGAATCAGAGTCCCAAATCAAAAGTTATGGCCCCGGGAAGTTGGCTCACTTTCTAGAAGATACAATTGTAAATGTTCTTTTGAAATTTGAACTTCAAGTTGTAATTTTCAGCGCCAAACCACCTAAACTCAAATTTGAATGTTGTTTTGGCTCCAAACTAAAGAGGAGCTCTATTTATGGGTGGATTTCTAATTTTTGTGTAGCTTTTGGGGGACAAGCTTGCATATTGCGAAAGGGTTATTTTGTAGCTTTTTGTAACTTGCATGTGTTGTAGAACTTGGGGATTTGAGATCCTCTACATGTAAGAAGCTCAATTTTCTGAATAATAAAATTATTCTCTTATTTGTGGGTTATTTTCTAAGTCTTGGACTGTGCCCTCATCAAGTGGTATTAGAGCAAGGTTTTTTATTGAGCATGTGGACAGATCGCCGATCATGAGGCAATTCACACCAAGACCATGACTGTGGGTCGAGGTCAAGAAAGATGCCTCCAAGAGTGATGCCTTATAGGCGTGGTGGTGCCAGAAGTGGTCGAGGTGGCAAAAATGCTAGTGGAAGAGATGCACTAGCAGCCCTCTAGAGACAGATTGATGTGTTACAAGAGCAGTTGACAAGAGGGTTAAACCCGAGGGAGGAAAGTGAGGATGAAGAAGTGGAAGAAGGTTCAAATGTAGAAGAGGAAGAAGAATAAATTGATCAAAACCAAATGCGGCTAATAAGGGCCATTTCGAAGATCAGGAAAAGGCCCAGAGCAGAAGTCCCTAGTTATTTTGGAAGTCTGAACTCGAAAGAGTTGATCGACTGGATCAACAAGCTAGAAGAATATTTTGAGTATGAGGAAATAGAGGACCCAAATCAGGTTAAGTTTACAAAAATGAAGCTGAAGGGCCATGCGAGTATTTGGTGGAAAGAGGTCCAGTTGGAAAGAAATCGAAGAGGAAAAGGCAAGATCACCAGATCTAGATTCGAGAGGGAGATGAATGGAAGACTGCCTTCAAGAACAAAAAGGGCCTGTATGAGTGGTTAGTCATGCCTTTTGGGCTAACCAATGCACCAAGCACATTCATGTGGCTCATGAAATAGGTAATAAAAGAATTTCTGGGAAGTTTTGTTATTGTGTATTTAGATGATATTTTGATTTTCAGTAAGACGTTGGTCTAGAATCTGATGCATATTTGGAGAGCCTTTGAGAATTTAAGAGAAGAGAAATTGTTGATTAATCTGAAGAAGTGTAGTTTTGTGAAGAGGGAGTTAGTGTACTTGGGGTTTTTTTTCTCAGCAGAAGGTCTCAAGATGGACCTAGAGAAGGTGAAGGCTATTCTACAATGGCCTACCACAAGAACTACTACCGAGGTGAGATCTTTCCATGGTTTGGCTAGTTTTTATACAAAGTTCATTAGAAAAATTCAGTAGTATTTGTCGACCCCTGACTAAAACAATAAGAGGGGATAGAAAAGAATTCAAGTGGAGCACTGCAGTGGCATAAATTTTTGAACTGTTGAAGCAGAAGGTGAATGAGCAACCTATTCTAGCCCTCCCAGATTTCAACAAGGTGTTTCAAGTGGATTGTGATGCCAGTGGTTGTGCTATTGGAGTAGTGTTGAGCCAAGAAGGTAAGCCCATTGCCTATTTCAGTGAAAATTTAAATGATGTCAAGAGAAAGTATTTTGTATATGATCAGGAATTTTATGCAATAGTTCAAGCATTAAAGAAATGGAGACATTATTTGTTGCCGAATGAATTTGTTCTATATACTAATCATCAGGCCTTGCAGTACCTAAATAATCAGGGAAAATTAAATCAGAGGCATATGAAATAGGTAGAGTTTTTGCAGAGTTATACCTTTGTTTTGAAACATAGGAGTGGGAAGTCAAATAGGGTTGCAGATGCCTTAAGTAGGAGGCATACATTGATGATAAAGATGCAGATTGAAGTGGTTGGGTTCAATGAACTCAAGACACTGTATGTAGAAGATCTTGATTTTGTAGAGGCTTGGAAAGCTTGCAAGGAACCTATTACAGTGGATAGGACAAGGGGCTGGATTACATAATCTAGGATGGCATGTTATTTAAGGGAAGTCAATTGTGTATCCCGAGGAATTCCATGAGGGTGAACCTGATAAAGGAGAAGCATAGTGGAGGAATGGCAGAACATTTTGGTCAGGATAAGACCATTGCCATTATTATTGAGCATTATTATTGGCCTTAATTGTCACAGGATGTGAAGAAGTTTGTACAAAGCTGCAGAGTATGTCAGATAACTAAAGGAGTGAGCCAGAATACAGGCTTATATCAGCCCTTACCTGTACTAGAGAGGCCATGGGAGGATATACGTATGGACTTTGTTCTTGGTTTTCCAAGGACACAATGAGGGAATGATTCACTCTTTGTAGTGGTTGATAGGTTTTTGAAGATGGCACATTTCATTCCATGTCAGAAGACCCATGATGCAATCCACATTGCTGACTTGTTCTTCAAAGAGGTGGTGAGGCTACATGGTCTACCAAAGAGTATTGTTTCAGATCATGACACCAAATTTGTGGGGTACTTTTGGAGGACCTTCTAGAAGAAGTTGAAGATAGAGTTGAAGTTCAATTCTGCAGACTATCCACAAATAGATGGGTAGACAGAGGTTGTTAACAGGAGTCTGGGTAACCTATTGAGATGTTTGGTAGGAGATAAACCTAAGGGATGGGACTTGATCTTACCCCAGGTAGAATTTTCTTACAACAATTATGTCAATAGAAACATTGGTAGATCATCGTTCTAGATTGTGTATGGAGGTAGCCCCAGAATAACTCCAAAAATGAGGAAGATGGACTAAGAGAAGAAAATAAGTGTTGAAGGTGAAGATTTTGCAGAGCACATCAAGAGTATACATGAGAAGGTATGAGAACACATTAATAAGATGAATATGCAATATAAGTCTAAGGTAGATCAAAAAATGAGGAATAAGGAGTTTCAGATTGACAATGAAGTAATGGTCCACTTGAGGAAAGAAAGGTTTCCCATGGGAACCTATAATAAATTGAAGATGAAATTCGGTCCTGGTAAGATTTTGAAGAAGCATGATTCAGGGAATGCATATGAGGTAGAGTTGCCTAATGGAATCAACATTTCGCTTGTGTTCAACATTTCAAATTTGACAAAGTATCATGAAGGTGGAATGGAGGAAGCACAAGCAATAGGGTAGTATGGCATTCTAGCACCTACTTTAGAAAGGGAGGAGATTGAAGCAATCTTGGATAGTCATGTGGGAAAGAGTACCAAAAACAGGCAGTATGAAGAATATCTAGTGAAATGGAGAGGAAGGCTTGTGGAAAATTCATTCTAGCTATCTAAGGCAGTGGTTGACCAGTTGGGTTTTCCTCAACCATCTGAGACATGACGGGGTCACTTCTCAAATTACCCTGGGTGTCTGATGTATGAGCATCCAGTGGTGTAAGGGCAATCTTGCATCACCCAAAAATAGTTAAAATTCAAGTTTATCAGTTTTTAGATGTTTTGACTTTTTTGGATAGCCTTTTGGTCATAATGAAATTCCCAATTTATGGCTTTTATTTTCTATTCCTGGGTTGAAATATATTACAGTTTTAGTTTCCCATATTTGAACCTGAAAATTTTTTGAGTTAGATTTGAGGCGCTTAGATTTCCCATAACAGCCCCAAAACTTGCTAAAATTGGCGTACCTAATTTCAAGCACATTTTTGACTTCGAGATCTTTCCAACGGTTCAAATGGTTTACAAATCGAAGTCCCAGATCAAAAGTTATGGCCCCGGGAAGTTGGTGCACTTTCTAGAAGATACAATTGGAAATGTTCTTTTGAAATTTGAACTTCAAGTTGTAATTTTCGTCGCCAAACCACCTAAACTCAAATTTGAATGTTGTTTTAGCTCCAAACTAAAGAGGAGCTCTATTTATGGGTGGATTTCTAATTTTTGGGTAGCTTTTGGGGGACAAGCTCGCATACTGCCAAAGGGTTATTCTGTAGCTTTCTGTAACTTGCATGTGTTGTAGAACTTGGGGATTTGAGATCCTCTACATGTGAGAAGCTTCATTTTCTAAATAATAAAATTATTCTCTTGTTTGTGGGTTATTTTCTAAGTCCCGGGCTACGCCCTCATCAAGTGGTATCAAAGCAAGGTTTTCTTGAGTGTGTGGACAGATCGTTGATCATGAGGCAGTTCACACCAGGACTGTGGTTGTGGTCAAGGTCAATACAGATGCCTCCAAGGGTGATGCCTAGTAGGCGTGGTCATGCCAGAGGTGGTTGAGGTGGCAGAAATGCTGGTGGAAAAGATGCACTGGTAGCCCTCCAGAAACAGATTGATACCTTACAAGAGCAATTGAGAAGAGGGTTAAACCAAAGGGAGGAAAGTGAGGATGAAGGAGAGGAAGAAGGTTCAAATGTAGAAGAGGAAGAAGAAGAAATTGATCAAGACCAAATGTGGCTAGTAAGGGCTATTTTGAAGATCGGGAAAAGGCCTAGAGCAGAAGTCCCTAGTTATTCCTGAAGTTTGAACCTAGAAGAGTTGATCGACTGGATCAACAAGCTAGAAGAATATTTTGAGTATGAGGAGATAGAGGACCCAGCTCGGGTTAAGTTTATGAAAATGAAGGTAAAGGGCTGTGCCAGTATTTGGTGGAAAGAGGTCTAGTTAGAAATAAATCGAAGAGAAAAAGGTAAGATCACCAGATCTGGATTCGAGAGGGAGATGAATGGAAGACTGCCTTCAAGACCAAAGAGGGTCTGTATGAGTGGTTAGTCATGCCTTTTGGGCTAACCAATGCACTGAGCACATTCATCCAGCTCATGCACGAGGTACTAAAAGAATTTCTGGAAAGTTTTTTTATTGTGTATTTAGATGATATTTTAATTTTCAGTAAGACGTTGGATGAACATCTGATGCATATTCGGAGAGCCTTTGAGAAGTTAAGAAAAGAGAAACTATTGATTAATCTGAAAAAGTGTAATTTTGTTAAGAGGGAGTTAGTGTACTTGGGGTTTTTTGTTTTAGCAAAAGGTCTCAAGATGGACCTAGAGAAGGTGAAGGCTATTCTTGAATGGCCTACCCCAAGAACTGCTACTGAGGTGAGATCTTTTCATGGTTTGGCTAGTTTTTATAGAAAGTTCATTAGAAATTTTAGTAGTATTTGTGGACCCTTGACTGAAATAATGAGAGCGGATAGAAAAGAATTCAAGTGGAGCACTGGAGTGGCAAAAAATTTTGAGCTGTTGAAGCAGAAGGTGACAGAGCAACCTGTTCTAGCCCTCCTAGATTTCAACAAGTTGTTTCAGGTGGATTGTGATGCCAGTGGTTGTGCCATTGGAGCAGTGTTGAGCCAAGAAGGTAAGCCCATTGCCTATTTCAGTAAAAAATTAAATGATGCCAAGAGAAAGTATTTTGTATATGATCAAGAATTTTATGCAATATTTTAGGCATTAAAGAAATGGAGACATTATTTGTTGCCGAAGGAATTTTTTCTATATACTAATCATCAGGCCTTGCAGTACCTAATAGTCAAAAAAAATTAAATCAGAGGCATATGAAATGGGTAGAGTTTTTGCAGAGTTATACCTTTGTTTTGAAACATAGGAGTGGGAAGTCAAATAGGGTTGTAGATGCCTTAAGTAGGAGGCATACATTGATGACAAAGATGCAGATTGAAGTGGTTGGGTTCAATGAACTCAAGACACTATATGCAGAAGATCCTGAATTTGCAGAGGCTTGGAAAGCTTGCAAGGAACCTGTTACAATGGATAGGACAAGGTGGTTGGATTTGATAATCTAGGATGGCATGTTATTTAAGAAAAGTCAATTGTGTATCCCGAGGAGTTCCATGAGGGAGAACCTGATAAAGGAGAAGCATAGTGGAAGAATGGCAGGACATTTTGGTCTGGATAAGACCATTGCCATTATCAGTGAGTATTATTATTGGCCTCAGTTGTCACAGGATGTGAAGAAGTTTGTACAAATTTGCAGGATTTGTCAGATGGCTAAAGGAGTGAGTGAGAATACAGGCTTATATCAGCCCTTACCTATACCAGAGAGGCCATGGGAGGATATAAGTATGGACTTTGTTCTTGGTTTTCCAAGGACACAACGAGGGAATGATTCAGTCTTTGTGGTGGTTGATAGGTTTTTGAAAATGCAACATTTCATTCCATGTCAGAAGACCCATGATGCAGTCCACATTGCTGACTTGTTCTTCAAAGAGGTGGTGAGGCTACATGGTCTGCCAAATAGTATTGTTTCATATCATGACACCAAATTTGTGGGGTACTTTTGGAGGACCTTGTGGAAGAATTTGAAGACAGAGTTGAAGTTCAGTTCTGCACACCATCCATAAACAGATGGGCAGATAGAGGTTGTTAATAGGAGTATGGGTAACCTACTCAGATCTTTGGTAGGAGATAAACCCAAGGGATGGGACTTGATCTTTCCCCAGGCAGAATTTTCTTTCAACAATTATGTCTACAGAAGCACTGGTAGATCACCATTCCAGATTTGTGTATGGAGGTAGCCCCAGAATAGCTCCATAATTGAGGAAGATGGACCAAGAGAAGAAAATAAGTGTTGAAGCCAAAGATTTTGCAGAGCACATCAACAATATACATGAGAAGGTATGAGAACACATTAATAAGATGAATATGCAAATAATGCTAAGGTAGATCAGAAAATGAGAAATAAGGAGTTTCAGATTGGCAATGAAGTAATGGTCCACTTGAGGAAAGAAAGGTTTCTTGTGGGAACCTACAACAAATTGAAAATGAAGAAATTTGGTCCCTGTAAGATTTTGAAGAAACATGATTCAGGGAATGTCTATGAGGTAGAGTTGCCTGATTGAATCAATATTTCCCTTGTGTTCAACATTTCAAATTTGACAGAGTATCATGAAGGTGGAACAGAGGAAGCACCAGCAATATGGCAGTATGGCATTCCATTACCTACTTCAGAAAGGGAGGAGATTGAAGCAATGTTGGGTAGTCGTGTGGGAAGGAGTACCAGAAATAGGCAGTATGAAAAATATCTGATGAAATGGAGAGGAAGGCCTTTGGAAGATTCATCCTGGCTATCTAATGCAACGGTTGACCAGTTGGGTTTTCCTCAACCATCTGAGATATCATGGGGTCACTTCTCAAATTACCCTGGGTGTCTGATGCATGAGCATCCAGTGGTGTAAGGGCAATCTTGCAGCACCGAAAAATAGTTAAAATTCAAGTTTCTTAGTTTTTAGATGTTTTTACATTTTTGGATACCCTTTTCACCATAATGAAATTCCTACTTTACGGTTTTTATTTTTTATTCCTGGGTTGAAAGATATTGCAATTTTAATTTCCCATATTTGCACCTGAAAATCTTCCGCGTTAGATTTGAGGCACTTAGAGTTCCTGAAATGGCCCCAAAACTTTCTAAAATTGGCGTAGTAGATTTTGAGCATGTTATTGACTTCGAGTCCTTTCCAATAGTTCAAATGGTTTGTGAATCAGAGTCTTGGATCAAAAGTTATGGCCTCGGGAAGTTGGCGCACTTTCTAGAAGATACAATTGGAAATGTTCTTTTGAAATTTGAACTTCAAGTTGTAATTTTCAGCACCAAACCACCTAAACTCAAATTTGAATGTTGTTTTGGCTCCAAACTAAAGAGGATCTCTATCTATGGGTGGATTTCAAATTTTTGGGTAGCTTTTGGGGGACAAGCTCGCATATTGCGAAAGGGTTATTTTGTAGCTTTCTGTAACTTGCATGTATTGTAGAACCTAGGAATTTGAGATCCTCTACATGTAAGAAGCTCCATTTTCTGAATAATAAAATTATTCTCTTGTTTGTGGGTTATTTTCTAAGTCTCGGGCTGCACCCTCATCAAGTGGTATCAGAGCAAGGTTTTCTTAAGCATTTGGATAGATCGCCGATCATGAGGCAGTTCGCACCAAGACCATGGTTGTGGGTTGAGGTCAATAAAGATGCCTCCAAGATTCATGCCTGCTAGGCATAGTGGTGCTAGAGGTGGTCGAGGATGAAGAAATTCTGGTGGAAGAGATGCACTGGCAGCCCTCCAGAGACAGATTGATGTGTTACAAGAGCAGTTAAGAAGAGGGTTAAACCTGAGGGAGGATAGTGAGGATAAAGGAGAGGAAAAAGGTTCAAATGTAGAAGAGGAAGAAGAAGAAATTGATCAAAACCAAATGCGGCTAATAAGGGCCATTTTAAAGATCGGGAAAAGGCCCAGAGCAGAAGTCCCTAGTTCTTCCAGAAGTCTGAACACAGAAGAGTTGATCGACTCGATCAATGAGCTAGAAGAATATTTTGAGTATGAGGAAATAGAGGACTCAGATCGGGTTAAGTTTGTGAAAATGAAGCTGAAGGGCCATGCCAGTATTTGATAGAAAGAGGTCCAATTGGAAAGAAATCAAAAAGGAAAAGGCAAGATCACCAGATCCAGATTTGAGAGGGAGATGAATGGAAGACTGCCTTCAAGACCAAAGAGGGCCTTTACGAGTGGTTAGTCATGCCTTTTGGGCTAACCAATGCACCGAGCACATTCATGTAGCTCATGAACGAGGTACTAAAATAATTTCTGAGAAGTTTTGTTATTGTGTATTTAGATGATATTTTGATTTTTAGTAAGATGTTGGATGAGCATCTAATGCATATTTGGAGAGCCTTTAAGAAGTTAAGAGAAGAGAAACTGTTGATTAATCTAAAGAAGTGTAGCTTTGTGAAGAGGGATTTAGTGTACTTGGGGTTTGTTGTCTTAGCAAAAGGTCTCAAGATGGACCCAGAGAAGGTGAAGGCTATTCTAGAATGGCCTACCACAATAACTGCTACCGAGGTGAAATCTTTCCATGGTTTGGCTAGTTTTTATAGAAATTCCATTAGAAACTTTAGTAGTATTTGTGGACCCCTCACTAAAACAATGAGAGGGGATAGAAAAGAATTCAAGTGGAGTACTGGAGCAGCAAAAAGTTTTGAACTGTTGATGCAGAAGGTGATAGAGCAACCTGTTCTAGCCCTCCTAGATTTCAACAAAGTGTTTCAGGTGGATTGTAATGCCAGTGGTTGTGCAATTGCAGCAGTGTTGAGCCAAGAAGGTAAGCCCATTGCCTATTTCAGTGAAAAGTTAAATGATGCCAAGAGAAAGTATTATGTATATGATTAGGAATTTTTTGCAATAGTTCAAGCATTAAAGAAATGGAGACATTATTTGTTGCCGAAGGAATTTGTTCTATATACTAATCATCAGGCCTTACAGTACCTAAATAGTCAGGAAAAATTAAATCAAAGGCATATGAAATGGGTAGAGTTTTTGCAGAGTTATACCTTTGTTTTGAAACATAGGAGTGGGAAGTCAAATAAGGTTGCAGATGTCTTAAGTAGGAGGCATACATTGATGACAAAGATGCAGATTGAAGTGGTTGGGTTCAATGAACTCAAGACACTATATGCAGAAGATCCTAATTTTGTAGAGGTTTGGAAAGCTTGCAAGGAACCTATTACAGTGGACAGGACAAGGTGTCTGTATTTCATAATCCAAGATAGCATGTTATTTAAGGGAAGTCAATTGTGTATCTCAAGGAGTTCTATGAGGGAGAACCTAATAAAGCAGAAGTATAGTGGAGGAATGGAAGGACATTTTGGTCTGGATAAGACCATTGCCATTATTATTGAGCGTTATTATTGGCCTCAGTTGTCACAGGATGTGAAGAAGTTTGTACAAAGTTGCAGGGTATGTCAGATGGCTAAAGGAGTGAGCCAAAATACTGGTTTATATCAACCGTTACCTGTACTAGAGAGGCCATGGGAGGATATAAGTATGGACTTTGTTCTTGGTTTTCCAAGGACACAATGAGGGAATGATTTAGTGTTTGTGGTGGTTGATAGGTTTTAGAAGATGGCACATTTTATTCCATGTCAGAAGACCCATGATGCAATCCACATCGCTGACTTGTTCTTCAAAGAGGTGGTGAGGCTACATGGTCTAACAAAGAGTATTGTTTCAGATCGTGACACCAAATTTGTGGGGTACTTTTGGAGGACCTTGTGGAAGAAGCTAAAGACAGTGTTGAAATTCAGTTCTACACACTATCCACAAAGAGATGGGTAAACAAATGTTGTTAACAGGAGTCTGGGTAACCTATTGAGATGTTTGGTAGGAGATAAACCCAAGGGATGGGACTTGATCTTACCCCAGGTAGAATTTTCTTAAAACAATTCTGTCAACAGAAGCACTGGTAGATCACCGTTTTAGATTGTGTATGGAGGTAGTCCTAGAATAGCTCCAGAATTGAGGAAGATGGACCAAGAGAAGAAAATAAGTGCTGAAGCCGAAGATTTTGTAGAGCACATCAAGAATATACATGAGAAGGTAGGAGAACACATTAATATGATGAATATGCAATATAAGGCTAAGCCAGATCAAAAAATGAGAATAAGGAGTTTCAGATTAGCGATGAAGTAATGGTCCACTTGAGGAAAGAAAGGTTTCCCGTGGGAACCTATAACAAATTGAAGATGAAGAAATTTGGTCCCTGTAAGATTTTGAAGAAGCATGATTTAGGGAATGCATATGAGGTAGAGTTGCCTGATGGAATCAACATTTCCCCTGTGTTCAACATTTCAAATTTGATAGAGTATCATGAAGGTGGAATAGAGGAAGCACAAGCAATAGGGCAGTATGGCATTCCAACACCTAGTTCAGAAAGGGAAGAGATTGAAGCAATCTTGGATAGTCATGTGGGAAGGAGTACCAAAAATAGGCAGTATGAGAAATATCTGGTGAAATGGAGAGGAAGGCCTGTAGAAGATTCATCTTGGCTATCTAAGGTAGCGGTTGATCGGTTGGATTTTTCCTCAACCATCTAAGATGTGATGGGGTCACTTCTCAAATTACCTTGGGTATCTGATGCAGCAGCATCCAGTGGTGTAAGGGCAATCTTGCATCACCCAAAAATAGTTAAAATTCAAGTTTCTCAATTTTTAGATATTTTTATATTTTTTTATACCCTTTTCGTCATAATGAAATTTCCAATTTATGGTTTTTATTTTCTATTCTTGGGTTGAAAGATATTGCAATTTTAGTTTATGATATTTGCACCTAAATTTTTTTTGAGTTAGATATGAGGAACTTATATTTTCCAAAATGGCCACAAAATTTTTCAAAATTGGCGTTCCTAATTATGAGCATGCTATTCACTTCGATACCTTTCCAACAGTTCAAACGGTTCACGAATTGGAGTCCCCGATCAAAAGTTATGGCCCCGGGAAGTTGGCACACTTTCTAGAAGATACAATTGTAAATGTTCTTTTGAAATTTGAACTTCAAGTTGTAATTTTCAACGCCAAATCACCTAAACTCATATTTGAATGTTGTTTTGGCTCTAAACTAAAGAGGATCTCTATTTATGAGCAGATTTATAATTTTTGGATAGCTTTTGGGGGACAAGCTCGCATATTGTGAAAGGGTTATTCTGTAGCTTTCTGTAACTTGCATATGTTATAGAACTTGGGGATTTGATATCCTTTGCATGTAAGAAGCTTCATTTTCTAAATAATAAAATTATTCTCTTATTTGTGGGTTATTTTCTAAGTCTCAGGTTGTGCCCTCATCAAGTGGTAATAAAGCAAGGTTTTCTTGAGCATGTGGACAGATCGCCGATCATGAAGCAGTTCACACAAGGACTTTGGTTGTGGGTCTAGGTCAAGAAAGATGCCTCCAAGAGTGATGCTTAGTAGGTGTGGTGGTGTCAGAGGTGGTTGAGGTGGCAGAAATGTTGGTGGAAGAGATGCACTGGTAGCCCTCTAGAGACAGATTGATGCGTTACAATAGCAGTTGAGAAGAGGGTTAAACCCGAGGGAGGAAAGTGAGGATGGAGAGGAAGAAGGTTCAAATGTAGAAGAGGAAGAAGAAGAAATTGATCAAGACCAAATGCGGCTAATAAGGGCCATTTTGAAGATTAGGAAAAGACCCAGAGTAGAAGTCCCCAGTTGTTCTGGAAGTCTGAACTCAAAAGAGTTGATCGACTGGATCAACGAGCTAGAAGAATATTTTGAGTATGAGGAAATAGAGGACCCAGATCAGGTTAAGTTTGCAAAAATCAACCTAAAGGGCCATGCCAATATTTGGTGGAAAAAGGTCCAGTTGGAAAGAAATCGAAGAGGAAAAGGAAAGATCACCAAATCAGGATTCGAGAGGAAGATGAATGGAAGACTACCTTCAAGACCAAAGAGGGCTTGTACGAGTGGTTAGTCATGCCTTTTGGGCTAACCAATGCACTGAGCACATTCATGCAGCTCATGAATGACGTACTAAAAGAATTTCTGGGAAATTTTGTTATTGTGTATTTAGATGATATTTTGATTTTCAGTAAGACATTGGATGAGCATGTAATGCATATTCAGAGAGCCTTTGAGAAGTTAAGAGAAGAGAAACTGTTGATTAATCTGAAGAAGTGTACTTTTGTGAAGAGGGATTTAGTGTACTTGGGGTTTTTTGTCTTAGCAGAAGGTCTCAAGATGGACTCAGAGAAGGTGAAGGCTATTCTGGAATGGCTTACCCCAAGAACTGCTACCGAGGTGAGATCTTTCCATGGTTTGGCTAGTTTTTATAGAAAGTTCATTAGAAACTTTAGTAGTATTTGTGGACCCTTGACTGAAATAATGAAAGGGGATAGAAAAGAATTCAAGTGGAGCACTGAAGTGGCAAAAAGTTTTGAACTGTTGAAGCAGAAGGTGATAGAGCAACCTGTTCTAGCCCTTCTAGATTTCAACAAGGTGTTTCAGGTGGATTGTGCCAGTGGTGCAGTGTTGAGCCAAGAAGGTAAGCCCATTGCCTATTTCAGTGAAAAGTTAAATGATGCCAAGAGAAAGTATTTTGTATATGTCATGAATTTTATGCAATAGTTCAAGCATTAAAGAAATGGAGACATTATTTGTTGCCGAAGGATTTTTTCTATATATTGATCATCAGGCCTTGTAGTATCTAAATAGTCAGGAAAAATTAAATCAGAGGCATATGAAATGTGTAGAGTTTTTGCAGAGTTACACCTTTGTTTTGAAACATAGGAGTTGGAAGTCAAATAAGGTTGCAGATGCCTTAAGTAGGAGGCATATATTGATGAAAAAGATGCAGATTGAAGTGGTTGGGTTCAATGAACTCAAGACACTGTATGCAGAAGATCTTGATTTTGTAGAGGCTTGGAAAGCTTGCAAGGAACCTGTTATAGTTGATAGGACAAGGTGGCTGTATTTCATAATCTAGGATGGAATGTTATTTAAGGGAAGTTAATTATGTATCTCGAGGAGTTCCATGATGGAGAACCTAATAAAAGAGAAGCATAGTGGAGGAATGGCAGGACATTTTGGTTGAGATAAGACCATTGCCATTATTAGTTAGCATTATTATTGGCCTCAGTTGTCATAGGATGTGAAGAAGTTATTACAAAGCTACAAGGTATGTCAGATGCTTAAAGGAGTGAGCTATAATACAAGCTTATAGTAGCCTTTACCTATACTAGAGAGGCCATGGGAGGATATAAGTATGGACTTTATTCTTGGTTTGCCAAGAACACAACTAGGGAATGATTTAGTCTTTGTGGTGGTCGATAGGTTTTCGAGGATGGCACATTTCATTCCATGTCAGAAGACCCATGATGCAGTCCACATTGCTGACTTGTTCCTCAAAGAGGTGGTGAGGCTACATGGTCTACCAAAGAGTATTGTTTCAGATTGTGACACCAAATTTGTGGGGTACTTTTGGAGGACCTTGTGGAAGAAGCTGAAGACAGAGTTGAAGTTCAGTTCTGCACACCATCCACAAACAGATGTGTAGACAGAGGTTGTTAACGGGAGTCTGGGTAACCTACTGAGATTTTTGGTAGGAGATAAACCCAAGGGATGGGACTTGATCTTACCCCAGGCATAATTTTCTTACAACAATTTTGTCTACAGAAGCACTCGTAGAACACTGTTCTAGATTGTGTATGGAGGTAGCCCTAGAACAGCTCCAAAAATGAGAAAAATGGACCAAGAGAAGAAAATAAGTGTCGAAGCTGAAGATTTTGTAGAGCGCATCAAGAATATACATGAGAAGGTACGAGAGCACATTAGTAAGATGAATATGCAATATAAGGCTAAGGCAGATCAGAAAAGGAGGAATAAGGAGTTTTATATTGGCGATGAAGTAATGGTCCACTTGAGGAAAGAAAAGTTTCCCATGGGAACCTATAACAAATTGAAGATGAAGAAATTTGGTCGCTGTAATATTTTGAAGAAGCATGATTCAGGAAATGCATATGAGGTAGAGTTGCCTGATTGAATCAACATTTCCCCTGTGTTCAACATTTCAAATTTGACAGAGTATCATGAAGGTGGAACAGAGGAAGCATGGACAATATGGCAGTATGGCATTCCAGTACCTACTTCAGAAAGGGAGGAGATTGAAGCAATCTTGGATAGTCGTGTGGGAATGAGTACCAGAAACAGGCAGTATGAAGAATATCTGGTGAAATGGAGAGAAAGGCCTATGGAAGATTCATCCTGGCTATCTAAGGTAGCAGTTGACCGGTTGGGTTTTCCTCAACCATCATAGATGTGATGGGGTCACTTCTCAAATTACCCTGGGTGTCTGATGCAGGAGCATCCAGTGGTGTAAGGGCAATCTTGCATCACCCAAAAATAGTTAAAATTCAAGTTTCTCAGTTTTTAGATGTTTTTACATTTTTGGATACCCTTTTCGTCATAATGAAATTCTCAATTTATGGTTTTTATATTCTATTCCTAGGTTGAAAGATATTGCAGTTTTAGATTCCCAGATTTGCACCTAAAAATCTTCCTTGTTAGATTTGAGGCACTTAGAGTTTCTAGAATGGCCCCAAAACTTGCTAAAATTTGCATAGAATATTTCAAGCGCATTATTGACTTTGAGACCTTTATAATGGTTCAAACGGTTCACGAATCAGAGTCCCAGATCAAAAGTTATGGCCCCGGGAAGTTGGCTCACTTTCTAGAAGATACAATTGCAAATGTTCTTTTGAAATTTGAACTTCAAGTTGTAATTTTTGGCGGCAAACTACCTAAACTCAAATTTGAATGTTTTTTTAGCTCTAAACTAAAGATGAGCTCTATTTATGGGCAGATTTCTAATTTTTGTGTAACTTTTGGGGGACAAGCTCCCATATTGTGAAAGGGTTATTCTATAGGTTTCTGTAACTTGCATGTGTTGTAGAACTTGGGGATTTGAGATCCTCTGCATGTAAGAAGCTCCATTTTCTGAATAATAAAATTATTCTCTTGTTTGTGGCTTATTTTCTAAGTCTCGGGCTATGCCCTCATCACAAGCTACATATCAGAAAGCACTCCAAAAAATTCAAAATCAACTAGTTGCACAACAAGCCATTCAAGCAGTGCAAGCCACTCAAGTAGCTCAAGCTGCACAACAAGCATAGAAGGCTAATGAAGCCCAAGCCCTATTATAACATAGCAAGCTACTCAAGCCATGTAGGCTACATAAGCTACACAAGCTACACAAGCCACACAATCTACACAAATTGCACATGCTATCCAAAAAGCACAAGTCCAAGCTCAGGCACAAGTGAAAGCTCAAGCCCAATACCATGATCAACAAACACAAGCTCAACAGGTGCAAGCACAAGCATAGTACCTCACACAACAACAAGAAACCCAACAAAAAGAATACTAGCAAGCACTAAAATAATACCTAGAGCATCAAGAAGCATCCCAACAACAAGCATTGTTGGTAGAACGACAACAAAAAACTCAACAATAGGAACTATTAGTGTAGCAACAACAGCATCAACAACAAGCGTTGTTGATACAACAACAAGTACAAGCATACTTGGTGCTGCAAAATGTGCAAGCACCATCCACCAACACACCAACCAATCCACCCGTCTCTCCAACAAGTGAACTACCACAAAACACCTTCATCCCACCCCCTGATCCACAAAATGATATAACAACAAAGATCAAATTGCTCTCACAACAAGTGCTTGATCTCCAATTAGGGAAAACCACAAAAACACCTAGCAACTTGTGTCCTTATTTTTTTGATAGGAGTCTTGTAAAGAAACCGTTCTCAAAGGGATTTGAAATCCCAAAATTTGATAAATATTGAAGGATGGGAAACCTTGAAGATCACATTAGGGAATTCCAAGTTCATTGCATGAAAGTCACATATGATGATACATATCTAATGTAGCTATTTCCTAGAATTTTGCATGGAGTGGTTCTCGCACCTTCCTCCTAGCATCAAGAAGGTCCAAGAAATAGTAAAAGAATTCATAAAAAAATATGCATTCAATATTGGTATGGATGTCATTCTAGAAGAACTATCAGCTCTTAAACAAGGTAAAAATGAATCATTTGCTTCATTTCTACAATGATGGTGATCTAAGGCCAATAGGAGAAAATGGGTCATACCAGAAGAACAACAAGTTTGCACCATCATCTCCAATATGGAGGGAACCTTGGCATTTCATCTCAAGTTGCAAGGTGTCACCACATATGACCAATTGATCTTCAAGGCACTTAAAATTGAATGAACCCTTATTGCATAAGGAGGGACCCATCCATATCTAGAACAACAAAACAATCACCCATCTAGCAACTATAATGAGAAACCTTGCACATGGTCAAGGAACGAAAATTCCATAAACAATGGCATGGTTGATGCTAAGGTCATGATCAATGCTCCAAGGAAAAACACCCAAACCTACTAGCAACCGCAAAACAATGCTTGAAACAACACCCAAACCAATGCAGTATCGCAACACCAACCAACCAAAAATTAGGTTAACAACCTAAATAATCAAGGGGGGCCACCCTCACGAAAAAAAAATCCCCCCAATCAGAAGCATACTACCCTTGGGGAACCACTCAAGGTCGTCATGAAGAAATTGATAAACAAAAACCTCATGAAGACCCCCACCTATGAGAACTACCAGTAACCATAAGTGAAACCACCCTATTATAATGAAAAATAACTTTGTGACTTTCAAAAAATAAAAGGGAACACCACTAATAGTTGCATGAGGTTGAAGAACCTAACTAGGACCTCATTGATCAAAAGATCATAAATGTGGAGCAACCAACAGGAAACCAAGGCCTAAAGATATACACAAATTCAATTCTTGATCACAACAAAGGAAACAATAATAAGGGGAAAAAAAATACAAGGATGTGAGCCATGTGTATGAGCATGTTGTTGCAACACTTGAGGAGTATGTCCCCATCATTAAAATCAAGGGAGCCAATGTGAGCCATGGAGTCACCACACATAGCAAGAAAGTCACCATCGCTAGAACCTCACAACCACCTAACGCATCCACTTCCAATCCAAAATGCATCCTACATGGAAATAATGTTCCTAAACAACTAAAGAGAAATCTTGCTTAGATCTCCATCGTGGAGTTGCTGAAGATATCGCCTACCCAGAGTAAAATCCTAGAAGAAGCATTAGCCTCATCCACTATCTCTATCGATCTAGATGTGGACCAATTCCAAGCTATGGTCAGAAATATAACCACCCCAAGCCTTGTCACATTCTATAATCAAGACTTCCCCACTCAACCATCTCACAATCATGCTCTCCATATTGAAGTCATAGTTCAAAAAAATAAAGTCAAGAGAGTCTTGGTGGATGGGGGTGCAAGTCTTAAATTTTTTTCCCTAAAGTTGATAAAGAATATGAGAATCTTAGATGATGCCATCAAAAAAGGTAAGGGCATCATGATCAGAGCGTATGATGATAAGAAAAGAGTGTCTCTAGGAACTATCCAAATTCTTGTTCAAGTAGGACCTTCCATTATGGAAACTACATGCCAGGTCCTAGACCTTGATCTACTTTATAACATTCTCCTCAAGAATTTGTGGATCCATGGGATGCAAGTGGTGGCATCAACCTTTCATCAATGCATCAAATTCCCATATGAAAATCAAGAGGTAACCATCCATGGTGATCTTGAACCCTTTGCCTATTACAAAAGCTTGGAAGCCAAATATTACAATATCCCCCAAGTTCCAAAAAATGATGAAGGCCCCACCACTCCATATATAGATGCAACTACGTTAGCCTCTAATTTTGAAATAGAGACACCCTCCATCCCTAATATCTCTGAAATCAAAGTCATTATCCAAGATGATGGATGTGGGAATTACAAAATGAAGAAAAGTGATTTCATGGTAGGAGAGTTACCACAATCTCCTAGATCTCATGGACAACCTCAGTCAATAGGAACATCATCCCAAACCTTCACAGCATGTTCATCTAGCTTCATAAGTTGGGGGGACCTAGGTTATGAAGTGATAGAAGAGGACCCATCTCATCTCCTATACCAAGATAATAGACCAACAGTTGGCCTACCTATGGATGATAGTAGTAAAGGGTTACAAATGATGCTTGCCATGGGCTATGACATGAATAGAAAGCTTGGACAAAATGACAATGGTCTTTTAATACCTATCATTCCTAAGATGTGTATGAGAAATATTGGCCTCAGATGTACCCCTTCAAGGGTGACCATACTTGGCAGAGGTGCCTTGGTTAGGAAGGTCAAAAATCCTCCTCTGCAATCAACACCCACTCGTCAAATACCCATATCCATAGATCAGGTCATAAATGTAGGTAGTGAGGAAGGCCCCATAACCAATTTACCCATTATTTTTTAAGATACCTCCCTTATCATGATTAGCACCATGTATTTTGAAACCAATGGCCACAAAACCCATGAAATAAATCTAGTCTACCCCCAACTCATCAATTACAACCAATGAGGACCAAAAATTCTTATACCTTGAAAAATGATGAAGCACTCTCTAAATTCATGGGACTAAAGAATACCATACCATGTGGGGATCATAAGGCTAGGTTTGATATCATACTATACACAAGCTTACTATGGGAAGATGATTGAATCCTTTAGTCACAAAATAAAATATTTTAGAATAATCTTAAGGCCTTTGAGCGAAAACCACACAGTGGCACTCTCTAACCAAAAAAAAAGTAAAAGGAAAGGATGTATCCAATGGTGAAAACCTCTTTGAGGAATCAGGGGATGAAGGATTCAATCTTTCTCTCAGAGCTCTACATCAAGAAAAGTCAGTAGTTCTAGTCAAGAGATGTATCCCAGTCAACTTGGGAATAGATGTAACCTAGTAGCTAAGAGGCCTACAAGGTAGGCTCCAGTCAATCTGTCGGTTCATAGCTCAGCTAGTAGACAATTCAATCCCCTATTTCCATGTACTCTACAAGGGGGTAGTTTACAAATGGGATGACAAGTGTGATCAGGCCTTTAACAAAATCCAAGAATACTTTCTCACACCTCTAGTGTTTATGCTACCAATCTAAGGAAATCATGTAATCCTCCACATGGTAGTAGTTCTCAGTGCTCTCCTAGCCTAGCACGATGAAAATGGAATAGAAAGGGTCATCAGTTACATCAATCGAACCATGGTAGGGCATGAGTTAAATTATTCCTTCATTGAAAAAGCTTATCTAGCAATGTTTTGTGCCTCAAAAAAGTTCAAACATTACATGTTAGCACACAAAATCAAACTCATGGCTAAGATTGACCCACTCAAACACTTGCTTTCTAAGGCAATGATCATAGGAAGGATGACCAAGTGGGTCATGATCCTATCAGAATATGACATTGAGTACATGAAATGTAAGGCCATCAAAGGACAAGCTATTGTAGACCAACTAGCAGAGGCACCAATGTATTTATAAAATCCACTAATTTTAGAGTTTCTTGATGAATCCATTTTCAACTTGAACATAGAGAATCAATAGAAGTTGTATTTCAACAATTCATAAACACAACATGGATTGGGAGCCGGGGTATTTTTCATCACCCCCTAGGGAGACTACATACCAAGATCTTACAAGTTGGTATTTTGCTACACGAACATTATCATAAAATATGAGGCTCTAAGCATAGGACTCAAAATAGCAGTGTAGTGGCATATCATGGCTCTCAAGGTGTATGGGGATTCACAACTAATAATCAATCAAGTGAATGGTGAGTACCAAACTAAGGAAGACAAGCTAACTCCATACAAGAAATTGATGGAAAGTCTTAAGGAGTCCCTCATTGAGATTACATTCGAGCAAATACCTAGAGTAAACAACAAAGTGGCAGACACCATGGCGACAATTGTATCCCTATTGGATATCCCTCATAATGTCCCAAAGCATGAATTCCTAGTAGAGTAACTTCTCATGCCTACATTTGAGGCACCAGAGTTAGAATTTGTGTGCAAAATCATTGGTCCTAGTGATTCATGGTATTGTGACATATATACTTATCTGAGAATATGAGTCCTCCCAAGTGACATAACCTCAAACCTTAAGAAAACCTTTATCAAGAAAGAATCCCAGTTTGTCATCCTAGGAGATACCCTTTACCGTAGGATCATAGAAGGAACCTTGTTGCGATGTCTAAATGCTAAGGAGGAATTGACCACCTTGATCAAGGTACATAATGGTATATGAGGTTCACACTCAAGCAGTATGACCTTGGCCAAGAAACTACTGAGGATGGGGTATTATTGGCCTACTATGGAAAGAGAAGCACATCACTATATCAGAAAGTGTCTACAATGTCAGTAGCATGGGGACCTCATCCATGCACCAAATCAAGAGCTTCATCCTATTATCACACCATGGCCCTTTTCATAGTGGGGGCTCAATCTTGTTGGAAAAATTAACCCGACCTCATCTAGTGGCCACAAGTTTATCATTACCATGACTGAGTACTTCAAAAAGTGGGTGGAAGCCATCCCCATGACATACATAACTAGAAAGGAGATATCAAAGTTCATCCTCAACTATTTAATATGTCGTTATAGTGTCCCATAAGCCATTATCTCAGATAATGGGACACCATTCAAAAATTAGGATGTCCATGACCTAGGCAACAAATTCAAAATCCAACATATCTTTTCCACCCTATATTATCCCCAAGGAAATGTCCAAGCAGAAGCCACCGATAAAAGCATTATGAAGATCCTAAAGAAAATAGTCAATGATGTAGGTCATGACTAGCATTTCTAGCTAAATCCCACTCTCTAGGCCTATCAAACCAGCACCCACACACCCACAGGTGCCACCCCATTCTTCTTGGTCTACAGATCAGAAGTCATATTATCCATTGAGATCGAGCTCTCGTCACTGAGGTTATCACTGTAGAACCTCATCATGGATGGAGAATACCAAGTATCAAGACTAAATTAGCTAGAACTACTAGATAATTGGTGTATATATGCTTTAAATCATTTACAAGTCTATCAGAACTGACTCAAGACAAGTTATAACAAGAGGATCAAAAGTCACAGATTCCAAGTTGGAGAAATAGTACTGAAGGAGAACCAGAAGAACATCCCAAACCCAAATGGAAAAGGAAAATCTGAACCCAATTGGTTGGGACCCTTTGTCATCATAACAAGTTACAAGTCAGGGGCATATCAGTTATCAACACTTTAAGATGAGCCTCTGGAGGAGCCCATCAATAGCTCCCATCTCAAAAAGTTTTATGCCTAAATCTTTCAAGGTATGAAACCAAAAATAGAAAATTTCCTAAAAAATGGTCACCCTGATGAAAACTTGGCAAACAAGCATCTTGGTGACAAAAAAAATACAAAAATCCAAAAAAAAAAGGAAAAAGGATTAAAAATAGTAAATATTAAAAAATCATCCTCTAGTGAAAACCACTTCGGTGGCGCTTTGGGCAAGTACCTCGGTGAAAACTTGGAAAAAAGGCGCCTTGTGTAAATAAGCACTTTCCATCCACCAGGATCTTCATGACTCATTCTGTATCATCCTTCCATCAAGCTTCCAACATCCATCACATTCCATATTCCCATCCATGACACATCTATGTCTGCATCATAGCTTGATCCTTTGTTTGTTTCATGATCCCTCCTAGTACTACTCAACCCATCCTCAAGGTCAATATATCCTATCTCTATCAGACTAGTCTATTGTTTCATGCTAGAGGCATGTTCTCATCAGGTCAGATTTGTGTATGTTCTTGAAGTTCCCAAAATCAAAAAAATACAAAAACATCAGAAAATCAAAAAATCAAAACATTAGAAAATCAAAAAATTCCAAAAACATTCATAAAACCAAGAAAATTAGAAAACATTCAAAAATCTCAAAATCCTAAAACATGTCAAAATGTCAAAAAAGTTAAAAAATAGAGTTGTCTTGTTGAACTACAGGTCTCTAATCCTTGAACATAGGAAAGATTGATCTTTGGTCATCCCTTGAGACATTTAGGTCAGTCCTTTAGGAGTTTGTCATAATAAATTGGTAGTCCATTTGTTCATATCTCATCAATAATCGAGTATGTGGTAGTCAAACTAAGTGGTCTCTGCATGTATAATTTAGGCCAGGATAATCTAGTTGATCAGCCCCTGAGGCCCCTAAGATAGGTCTTTAGGTTAGTGTCTAGGTCAAAATATTGGAAAACCCCAAAACATTTGAAAATTTGAAAATCAAAACATTTGTAAAATCTTGAAAATACCAAAAAAAGCCTCAAAATAGTTTAGAAAACTCCAAAAACATACAAATATTTGAAAAATCCATCTGTCTCATCTCGCTTTCGCCCGCAATAAACATCAGTCACAATAAATAAATTGTCATCCTCAACCTTTGGTAAAACAGTAGGAAACAAGTCTACGAGTTCAAAAGTGAAAACTCAAATGCCAAAGTCTCAAGTCTAGGTTAGTACGTAAACAAGTCAGTCAACTCTTTGTTTCAATAGCCTATCATCCAATCAATCTCATATCAAATCATCTAATATCATCATGTCCTATGATGCATCCTTCCCACAATGGACATCAACATCAGGCATCATCATAGTTTAGTCCTGGCTAGCGGTATTGAAGAACATTAGCTTGTTTGTTTGCTATCTTTGTCTTTTGACTTATCTTTTTCACTCATTTCAAAGACCTCTCGATGATGTCCTAAAACAAAGGGATTTAAAGAGAAAGGAATGGGGCAATGATCATGATCTTTTTATCTGATGTGCTTGTTGGATATTCTTGTAATATAACCTTGTTCATGCATTCTTTGCTTGGCTTGTAGGGAGGCTATTTTAGGTATCTTTTTGACCACATAGGAAAGCTTTCTTTTCTATGTTTTGGTCTTGGAGGTCCGAAATACCTAAACTGCATTCTAAATGAAGTTCTATATGCTAGGTGTGAATAAGAGTACTCCTATCTAATTGTCAAGTCAAATTCCATCACACTAGGTACAACGCCATCCTGGCTCTTTATACCTTGATGCATTGTACCCCATGTGTAATCAAACATAAGGTAAAAGGCCCTTTTAAAATACCAACTACTCAGCAAGAAAATCATCATCATCATCATCTCATGTCTTGTTGGAATATCATGCTTTCTTCTATCTCCTTTTCCATGCTAACATGGTACCATGACAATTAATCATGGAATAATTATCATCATTGCATTCATCCTGCATTCACAAACCATTAGCATATTACATATTACATAACATATTACATAGAAAACATAATCATACTATATGTGTTGCATCTCCATCATTGCATAATATAGATTGGTTATTCTAAGCATCTCATAAACCATAACATAAACATCTCATTAATCATCCCATATAATTCATATCATGTATCTCATAAGCATCCATTGCATAATCATACGAGCATACCATATACGTAAACATTATTAACAATCCATTGCATCACATGCATATGTATCATCCATTTCCAAAATCATATAGACATTTCATGAAAGCATCCATTATGCCATCACATATACATCACATATCATATATCAAAGCATCCATTTGTGTATCATAAAGCATCATATCATAGCACATGCATATATCATTTCATCACATCATAAGTGCATATCATACATGAGAAAATTACACACATCTTATCATCCATCATTTCATAATAATACAGATCCATTAGTCTAAGCATTTGCATACCATAACATTTTTCATACATCATGAAAAGTGCATAAGAAAAGGTAGAGGAAAATAAATGCATCTATACATCATCACATAAACATCATATAGTATCATCATAATATCATCATAACATAGAACAACATTGCATCACATTACATAGCATATAGAAATTAGATCTATTCATTAAGCATAAAGTAGAATAGGACACATCATATCAGATAAATATCATCTCATCTCACATATCATCTAAATAAATATATTGTCATGGTACAAAAGGAATTAGATCAAGTGTGTATCAAATATATAAGTACAAAGGCCCACTGGGCTATCAAAAACAAACCCATGGGGCATAAAGAATCTTTTCTCTAATCCAAAATGAAGGCTAGCCCTATTGGCTACTGCTCTCACCACCTGCTCTCTCTCTATGGTCCTCCACGGGTCTCTATCCTATCCACTATGAAAAATTTTAGACTCGAGTTTCCCTCAGAATGGCCTGGTAGTAGTGCATCCTATAATATTCAGCCTCTTGGATGGCCTCTCTATATGATCGATGTGGTACCATGCTCCAAGAGGAGGATGCAAACATACTCTCTATCTGCTATCATTTTCCCATCTCTTCCACTGTTGTAGCTCTGTAGCCTATCTCTACTAGACCGCTTGGTCCTGCTTTACCCATAATTGATCCCTCTTAGCTGTAAGAACTTGTATCTGCTCCTGAAGATGAAGGATCTGACCATCTCTATGGTCTAGCTACACAAGTGGCTACATAGGTGGCTAATCATGGCACCCATCCCTCAACAGTGTCAGGGACCTATCCTGGTGCCCATGATCTTGCTGTGCCTAGTCTTGGTCCTGCTAGACCTAATCCTAATCATCCTATCGTGGTTGATCCTATGACCCCATATCCTAAACTGGTTGATGTGGTGGTGGCTTACCCCCCTCCCTAATCCTCATCTCTACCCCCTTGGCCTTGTCCTGCTCCTTGGCCTCTAGCCTTCCTCCATACGGAAGGTGTCCCTAGCACTATAAGCCTAAGAGGTAGCCTAAACCAATCTCTATATGCCTGCATTGTACTCGCATCTGCCTCACCCTGATCATATGGTCGTGGCCTGGCCACTAGCTGCTTAAAACTCTACACTACATCATGTGCAGGAATATATTGGCCCCATGAGCTCTGGCTCATCATCCATGCAAAAATGGCCACATACTAATCATCTAGCCTATCCTATGGATCCCCAAACTACCTCTAAACCTTGTCTAGAAAGTACATCTTGAGCATCATATGCTCCCTACCTTGCATCAATTTTTCTTATAGCTGAAGAAAAGTTGTTGTACATCATCAAACCATCCAAGCCATCGAATGTATGGCCACCATGTGAAGACCCACATGTCATCTAAAACTCTCCTCCAATGAGGAATGTTGGTCTGTCTTGTAAATGTAAAGGTGACACCTCTTCTATATCACTAGACTAGTGGATCATCTAGCTCCATATCAACTGGCACAACTCTTAGATGGAGCACAACAATGTGCTCCCAGGCCCAAATATCAAGCAGTGTCACTCTAGCCCCAATAGCTCTGCCATCAAGGTATGCAAATTCATGAAGGTCCCTATAAAGTGAGGCCAATAGAACTAGCCCCCAAGTGAAGCATACTCACTCCTAACCATACGCTACCAAGCAAGCCCCCATCTAAGACTAAAGTATCGGTCCCACTGATTTGGTGTGATAAGATCTGATATGATAGCTACAATAACAAGGCAGAAGGGTGACACAACGAGCCTATAACACTCCAACTCAATCTGACCCTTGCAGAATACAAGCTCATCAAGGTCCATAACATCATAACAAGCCTCCCTCCCAACATCCATATTATCTATCATGTGCTCTTTTTGGATCCACCACACATCCTCTAGTATGACCGTAGCCTCACCTATCAGGAGGTGGAAGGAGGATGTCTCATTGTGCCATCTCTCAGCGAGTCTCATCAGCATACCCAAGTGTGTCTGTATGGGCAGTGCATAAGCGATATACCAAAGTCTAATCACCCCAAGATGCTCCTGATTTCACTCAAGCATACCCTACACAACACCAAAGAGTACTTGGGAACTATGCTCATGTGATTATAGTACCATTGCCTCCTCCTACATTGGGAAAGTCACCATGTTAAAATTCATCAAAAATCATGATCCTGACTTGTCTCGGCATACCCCCAAACAACTTGTGTGTCGATGTTTGTGGGTGCGATGCACTTTGAAAGTTCCAAACTATGCCATTGGGAGACTTTGACCCTCAAACTACATCGTGGTATTGTATTTTGGACATGTGGCTCAGTTTAACCTAAACCCTAAAAGGAAAAAAGACCCACCATGATGCACTTTTTAGTTGCAACCCAGTTTGGAATTTAAACCCTAATTCAAAACTGCATTGTGGCATTGCTATTTGTGGTTGTGGCATACTTTAGGCCTGCGTGGCACCAAATTAAGCTTTCCAATGGTACTATATTGGACCACTCATAAAAACCTAGATTCCTAAGCAAATAAATGTGCACAAAAATATAAAATGAAGTCAAGTTAAGTTGACTCACTGGTGGTCCAGTGCTAGGTAGCCTCTGGTGTGTGCATACCTTATCTAAAATGTGTCAGGGAAGATGTTGTTGCGCCATCTCATGAAGGGTTTAGGGCTTACAAATGCAAAATCTCTAAAGGCTGAATGTTAATATGAATTGGAAATGGCACCTCGAGGCCTATTTAAGCCTAAAAAAATAGGGTTTTGGACCCCATTTAGCTGTCCAGCTAGGGTTATGATCCCTCGATCTATTTTTCACCCAATTGAGTGTTGTTTTGCACCGTTTTTTGTTTTTATCTCATTTTTTCCATTCTAGAGCCTTTTCTGGACCCGTCGGGCACCTTGTTCCTTTTTTTTGCGAGATCACCCAAAAATCTAAATATTTGTCTAATCTCTTCAGGGGTAGTAAAATGACATTTTTTCCGCCAAGGTAGTAGTGGGGAAAATTTTGAAATCATAAAATTTTGACTTTAATCGAGACAGTTTATTCTTTGAACCAAAGTAACGAATAATTTGCTTCAAAGAGGGGGAAAATGTAGATATGGACAATATACCAACATACTTGATCCTGATTACTAACACCATTTCATCCTGAATCACCTTCTCAGCTTATAACCATTCTTCATCCCTCAATTAAATAAATAATCATTTATCTGACAAAGTCATTCTCTCTTGCTCATTAAATCAATCAACCTAATCTAATTAACCCTATGTCTCTATTTAATTAAATAATTCGTTTTATTTGATTAAATTTCTAAAGTTATCTTCTTCAATTAAATAAATAAAACCTTATTTGATTTAATCTAACATCATCCCCTTTAATTAAATAAATCAAAATCTTTATTTAATTAGTCTCTAAATCACATTCTTCTCATTTTGATTTAAATCAACCCATAAATCTAAATCAAATAGTCACATCATCTAATCCCTCATTAAATTAATTAATCCTTGATTAATTTAATCCTAATCCATGTCCCATCCTCTAGCTTTTGCCACTTGCACATGAAAATACATTTAATTAATTTATTAAATGTCTACTTTCTCTCAACTTGGCATCTTTAGGGGAATATTCTTCCAAATTTGAAATCCCTCCAAGTGGATTCCTCCTTCCAACAAGGCATTGAGCCAAGTGGCATTTAAGTCATTCCTTTCTCTCTCTTACATGTCATTTCACTATTTTCAAATTCCACCTAATTGCATTTATAGGCACATTCATCAAAATGTGCACATCCCTTACCCATTCACATCTTGACAAGTGGTGCCTCCTTATTGGGTGTTGAAAAATACCACATTGCTTCATTTTGGGCATTCTTCCATCTTGTATTTCTATAAATAAGAGGCTTCTCTCCTCATTTTGATCATTCACAATTTGAGAAAACTTATTATGCTCAATTTTATACTCAAGCATATCTTTAATCCATTTCATCAAGTTTATAGCTAGGTTATTGTAGGTTTTTGTCATGGATCTCAATTGAATCAATCATCAAGTGGATCACTCTTCATCAAATCATCTCAAGCTTGCATAGGAGTTGGGAAAGGGCCAATTTCTGCATCAAATTGGCACCAAATCCTCCATAAGATCAAGAGATTTATTTTCATTGAATAAGAGATGATAACTTTTGTTTATGTTTGCTTATTTTCTTCATCTCATTTCTTGTTCTTTGCAATTCAAATGGATTTCATGGGTAATATTGATTCTCATTTGTACATGATCTAATTATGTGTTTTTTTCTTGTGTTTGTGCAAGTCTAGGATTGGGGTTCTACACTTGAATATTTACTTTTGCTTAAATGCTATAAATGGTTTAAGATTTGGATTGTAATTTAAATATTGTTGAACACTAATTCATCCCCTCCCCTCTCAGTGTTCCTTAAGTACAACAATTGGTATCAGAGCAAGGTTCCTTTGTATAATTTGAATATCTTGAGGTGAGTCTTGGAATGCAATGGACTCTAGTGGTCTTCAATAGTATGTTTAGGTGGCACTTGATGATATTGATTAGTCTAAAGTAGAAGTCCTAGAATTAAAATAAAATCTTGAAGATGCTAAAAAATGCATTCCATCATTGAATGATAAAATCAATGAATCAAGAGGAAAAGAAGAAGGAACTATCTGATCAGCTAAAGCAGAAAGAAAGTAAATTCTTGGAAGATGTTCACCTGAATCAGACCTTAAAAGAAATAATTGAAGAATGTGAAAATATTTCTAAAGACAATGCTACTTTAAAGCTTGAGATGGAATCTATGGTGATGAATCTAACTAAGGAGATTGAAGAAAGGAAGAAGAATGAGGAGAATTTGGCCTAGTCCTTAAAATAAATATATGAAGAATGCAACAGAGTTAATAGTGGATTCATTCAGTTGGAGATTGAACTACAACAATCCAAAAATAATGAGCAAGAACTTGAAACATAGATAGTTACTCTCATAGATGAACTCACTACTGTAAATGAATACAAGGAGAAGTTTAGGATTAGTTCTACTAAGTTTTATGAGTAGAATAAAGGAAAAAAGGATGCAAACGACAAGCAAGGTCTTGGATATGAGGAGGGAGAAAGCTCTAGATCTAAACATAAGGATTATAGGAAAAGAAATCAAATGAACAAAGGTAGAAGGTATTCAGTAAGACAACCCAATGCTCAGAAGTTCAATGGTGACTATTTTTCTTGTAATAAATTTGGTCATATGGCTTCTCAGTGTAGAAATAATATAAATTAAAGTAGTCCATCATTTCTTGATTAGTGTTTTAGTTGTAATATGTTTGGTCATAAGTCAATTAAATAGAGAAGTATGTATGTTAGTGTAAGGAATGTTAAATGATACACCTATGGAATATTTGGACATATTTCTAAACAATACGGATCAAAAGGAAATCAATGGAATGAATGGTCTCAACAAAGAAATCTTGTGCGTTACAATTGCAACAGATTTGGTCACATTGCTAGATTCTATAGGAACAGAAACATGGATAGAAGAGGTCTAGTATACAAAGGAAGAATTTCACAGAAAGACAATAAAGGAAAAGGGAAAGTGACTATAGAAGAAATAAGAGATTAGATGAAGAAAACATGGGTAAGGAAGAGTGAGTTTGATGAAGGAAATAAGCCCGCACCAGAATCTACTTATGGTAATTCCTCTAGAAATTGATCTTAGGTCATTGGCCTAGGGGGAGTTTTTCAAGAAAATTTTGTGTCCCCCTATCGGTAGTTGGCACCAGAATGTAGGAAATTGTCATTAGTTGTGCTAATAGTTTACAAATGTATCAGTGATCACTTATGTAGAAATTTGTGAAGTAGAAGGTCCGTAGATGAATCCTTTTTTGTTGTATGAGAAAATAGAGTATCCAAAAAACCTAGGGAAAAACATTTTATGTAGTAAAAAGGTTAGGTGTGCCAATTATAAAAGGGTATTTGGAACCCTCATTTGTCACCTTGCATTGAAGAAGAATAGAAGGAGACCCTCTACAGTAGAATGTCAAAGGGGTAAAGTCAATTCAATGGTGAATTCATCAGGTATTTTAGTTAATTTGGTGCTTGGTAGAAACTTGTTTGGTACAAAAAGGAAAATGAAGAAAATCAAAGGAATGGTGAATTTAGATGAATATACTAGTGAGAAGATTAGGGATGTGCAAAATATGTTTTCAGCCAATGAATTGAAATGGATTGAAGGTGTGAAACACAAAATTTTGGACATTTGGAGTGAATTTACCCATTTTGTTAATGCGGAAGTTGTTACATTTATCCTAAGCAAATTGAATGATGAAATTTTAACTCTAGATAAACCCTATCTCATTTTGAAAGAGGTGGTTAGGAATCTAACTAGATTTTGCAATGTTGGGGGTTATACCAAAAAAGAAGTCGATTTGGAACAAAGAAGTCAAAACCCTAACCAGAGTAACTAGAGATCAAAGGGCTTCGATAATTTTGGCGATCAAAGATTTGATAACAAGGTACATTGCACATGGAATCTCATACAAAATATTTTTTAGAAATAGGGAGGGTAGAACTTTGGCAAGTGTAGTTTACATCTCTCATAAAATGATAATGGAGGATTAATATTTTGACATGTGTAGATTGTTAAAAGATCGATTGATGGAAAATGTGCAACTAACCAAGGAGGCAGATTACCCCTTCAAGTTTGGTACCTTGGTCATATGTCTTTTGATATATTTTTTGAATCACTTTCCATAGATCAATAATGTTGTATGGAAAGAGAATCAACTAATTTGTAAATAGATTTTTGAACATTCTAATACTTTGGAAAATTGTAGGCATGAGTATGCAAATTTGTTTAAAGAATTGCTAGGGAAGTTTGGAGTAATTATCATTTCCATTCTAGTAAGAGCACTGGAAGTTAAAACCTCTTCTGGTGAGATGGAGAGGAAGAAGAAGAGAGCACAAAATATTGTTGATTACACTCCTCCAGCAAGCAAGACTCAAAAAATTGAAAGAAAAGGTAAAGAACAAGTGATTGTGGACATACCAGATGAGGAGTCTAATGAGTAAAATCTAAGGGAAGAACTTGAATCAGTTGAACTAGATGTAGTAATGGAAAAAGGAAGCGAAGAAGAAGGCGTTTCATCCAAACTAAAGATACTATAGCTTGTTTAGGAGAAAGATGGGGTGCAGAAAATTGCTAACATATGGTCTGATAGACCTTCATATGAGCATGACCTGATTGAGAGCACACTAAGTACTTATTTTGTGAGCAATAATATTGGATTGGAGAATTTGTAAAATGTGTTTTGCTACGCCCTTAATATTATTGTACATCGGGTTATGAATAGTCAGCTTGTGGCTATCTTAACTCTCTATTAAGTCATATTATCATTAGTATATTGTTATTTAGTTGTTTAGGTTGGCCTAAGTCTTATATAGGTGTGTCTAAGTCGGCCTAGGTGATATCCTTGGCATAAATAGGTATATATAGGAGGTTGTGAGTTTTATTTCATCATCAAGTGTGAAGTGTGTTCTCATTAGAGATATTTGGAGATTTGACCCCTCGAAGTGGCTTGTTATTCTTAGTTATTATCAAGTATTTGTAGCATATTTAATATCATATTCTTCTATTGTGTAAGTTATTTCATAACAAGTGGTATCAGAGCATGATCTTGGCACCATAGAGGCAAGGTTTTTCTCAATTTTAGAGGCAATTTTGGGAAGAGCATATCTTTCAGATTTTGGAAAAAAAATTCCTAATTTTTAAAGGGTTTTTGAAGAACATATTGAAGAAGCTATAGTATATATTTTAAAATAATTGGAGTAGAATTAAGCGAATTATTGCAGAATTAGGGTTTCTACACTATTTTTTTGGAATCTACATATCGCACACATCTTGTTGAATTGGAGTATGATTTTTATTGGGTTTTTGAAGACATAATAAAGGAGATTACAGTAAAAATTTGAGAGAATTTAAGTTTCATTTGTGTGATTTATTTCAACATTAGTGGTTTCCATCATGCCAGGGCCTACAACAAGGGGTAAAAAGAATGTCACTCCGGGGAAGACTCCTGATAAGGATGGTGAAACAATCGAGGATATTACTCATAATGAGGAAATCAATAAGTTCAAGGAAGAAATTTCCTCAATTAAGATGGATATGTGTGACCTAAGAGAAAATATATCGGACATATGAAACATGTTAAGCACCTACATGGCTGAATCAAGAAAGGAGTTCTCAAGTGAACAAGGTGAAAATTCTAGGTCAGCTACTATTGACACAAGCTTTAGTACTCCTATGGGATCTAGGAATTTATTTCCAAAGGTGGATATGAGCAAGTTCGATGGTAAGGATCCTCTAACATGGATAAACCAAATGGAGAATTTTTTTGAAGTACACCAAATCCCAAATGGACAAAAGGTCACGATGGCTTCCTTATATCTAGAACCAGATCAATTCATTTGGTATCATTGGCTTTGAACTCATCAAATTAAAAAGGGGATCGCCGTCTCATGGTCAATTTTTACAGAGGAAGTCCAAGCACAATATAGCAATAGCGTCACAAACAACTTCTTCAGCCAACTAGCTAAACTTCAACAAACAGGATCAGTTAAGGATTATATTCAACAATTCCAAAATCTATCCTTAAGGGTGGATACAATTACAAAGGAAAACTTGAATGAATTATTCTTGGGTGGTCTCAAGGATCACATTCAACATGAGGTATGCATGTTTAGTCCTAGTTCCATAAATGACTCTTTTATCTTAGCACGCAGGGTAGAGGAGAAGTATTTGATTCCTAAGAAGCAAGGGGCTATGTGACAAGAGAGAAAGGATATTCAACACAACCTACTAAGTTGACTCCACAACAAATTGAGGAGAAAAGAGCAAAAGGCTTGTGTTTCAATTGTGATAGCAAATACAATCGGGGACATAAATGTAGTGAAAATAAATTGTTTTATATTGAAGGTCCTAATGAGGAAGAAGAGGAGGAACCCATACTAGAAGATGAAAGGGAGTCAAATGAGGAATCACATGATTCTCAACCAATAATTTCTTGTCATGCACTCTCAGGTTTTAGTGCTCCACAAACTCTCAAGGTGGTGGGGTTCCTAAAGAAGCAGAAGGTAACAATTTTGATCGACTTAGGTAGTACTCATAATTTCATCAACAAAAAGTTAGCTACTCGTCTAAATTGTTTCATATATCCAGCTCTAGAGTTTCAAGTTTTGATTGCAAATGGTGGTACAATTAGTTGTTCAGGGAAGTTTCATAGCATTAAATTATCCATGGGAGATTATCAACTTGATACCCCAATGTATGCGATATCCATGGGTGCAGCAGATATTGTTTTGGGAGTATAGTGGCTTACTACATTAGGAACAATTGAGATGAACTTCCAAGAACTATTCATGAGATTTCAATCGGAAGGAAGGCTAGTAGAGCTAAGGGGGTTGAAGCAAAAATCTCCACAAATGGTAAGCTCTCAGCAAATGCAAATGCTGCTTAAGAAAGGAGTGGATGGATTTGTGGACCAACTATGTTCATTAGAAGTCTCTCAATCTAATACTCCTACTCATCTAGATTTGCAAGCTATAATTGATCGTCACTCAGTTGTTCTTGGAGATATGCCTATAGGACTTCCTCCTAAGAGGGATCATGATCATGCCATACAGTTAGTCCTAGGGAGCCAACCACCGAACATCAGGCCTTCCAGGTATCCACACATACAAAAGAGTGAGATAGAAAAGATTGTTGAAGAGATGCTAGAGGCAAGAATCATCAGGGATAGCCAAAGTGCTTACTCCTCACCTATGGTGATGGTATGTAAGAAGGATGATACTTGGTGCATGTGTCTAGATTATAGAGTGCTCAACATGTACACCATTAAAGATAAGTTTCCAATTCCAGTCATTGATGATTTGCTAGATGAATTAAATGGAGCTATGTTTTTACCTAGATCTTAGATCTGGTTATCACCAAATTCAGATTAAGGAGGAAGATATTTGTAAGACAACATTTCGGACTCATGAGGGTCATTATGAATTTTTGGTGATGCCATTTGGTCTTACCAATGCACCATCTACATTCCAAAGTTTGATGAATTCCATTTTTAAGAAGTTCTTGAGAAAGTTTGTGTTAGTATTCTTTGATGATATATTAATTTATAGCAAGACTTGGGAAGAACATTTGCAACATGTGGACCAAGCATTACAAATACTTGAAGATCATAAACTCTATGCTAAGCCATCCAAGTGTGCTTTTGGTCTTACAGAGGTGGAGTATTTGGGACACATAGTTTCACATGAAGGAGTAAAGGTGGACCCTAACAAAATTAAGGCTATCATGGAATGGCCTATTCCAAAAACATTAAGAAACTGAGAGGATTCTTGGGATTGACAGGGTACTATAGAAGATTTGTGAAGAATTATGGTAGTATAGTAGCACCTCTCACCACTCTATTGAAGAAGGATTCTTTTCATTGGAATGAGTCTGCCAATATAGCATTTGAGAGATTGAAGGAGGCTATGTGTACAACTCCAGTACTTGCCACTCCTGACTTCATCAAGGAATTCATTGTGGAATGTGATGTTTATGGAAATGGGATAGGAGCAGTGCTCATGCAAGAAGGCCGACCAATTGCTTTTCAGAGTCGTCAATTAAAAGGTAAGAATCAACTAAAACCTATTTATGAGAAGGAAATGCTAGCAATACTCCATGTAGTGAAACAATGGCAGCCTTATCTATTGGGTAGACATTTCAAGGTTAATATAGATCATGATAGCCTAAAATATTTTTTGGAGCAACGACTATCTTCTGAAGAGCAACAAAAATGGGTCACTAAGATGTTAGGATATGACTTTGAGATAGTATATAAGAAAGGGAAATAAAATATTGTCGCAGATGGACTGTCAAGGAAGGATGAGAAAGATGAAGCCTTATTGTGTGCCCTTTCAATATTACAAGAAAATTGGGTGGAGGAAGCCAAAGCAGAGTGGTAAAATGATGTTGCGACAAGTAATCTCATCGAGAAATTAAAAATTGATCCTAGTAGTTCAAATAAGTTTTGTTGGAAGGGAGATACTCTTTGGTATAAAGAGCCTTTGTATCTCTACAAGAATTCCAACCTTAAAATCAATATTCTGACAGAGTTGCATGAGTCTCCAGTGGGTGGTCATTCAGGATTTTTCAAGACATATCCTTGAGTCAAGCAAGATTTCTTTTGGGAGGGGCTAAAGGGTGATGTTCAAAAATTTGTGGCTAAATGTTTGGTGTGTCAAAGGCATAAAGGGGAGACAATTAAGACACCAGGTCTCTTGCAACCCTTATTTATTCCTAGCCAACGTTGGGAAGAGGTATCCATGGACTTAAACACAGGGCTTCCCAAATCTAAAGGTCATAATGTCATCATGGTGGTAGTTGATCGGCTCACTAAATATGAAAATTTCATTGCATTAGCACATCCTTTTATAGCAAGTGTAGTGGCTAAAGCTTTTTTGGAGAATATCCAAAAGCTACATGGTACACCTAAAGTTATTGTTAGTCACTTTTGGAAAGATTTATTCTCATGTTTGGGTACTCAATTGGCTCTTAGCTCTTCATACCACCCTCAATTAGATGGGCACATGGAGGTTGTTAATAAGTGTTTGGAAGGATATCTACATTGTTTCACTTCAGAGAAACAGTCTCAGTGGGTAGATTGGCTACCACTTGTGGAATGGTGGTATAAGACTTCTTTTCATAGCTCATCAAAAATGTCTCCATTTTTGGCACTTTATGGATATCATCCTCCTTCCATCACATCAATTAAGGTGTCCCCAAGAGTTTAGGTAGTAGAAGACCACTTGCTTCATCAACAACAAGTACTTTTAGGACTCAAGGAGAATTTAGCCATGGCACAAAATCGAATGAAACAATAGGCAGACCAACATCGTAGTGAAAGAAGTTTTGAAGCTGGGGATTGGGTCTTCTTGTGATTGTATCCTTATAAGAAAATCTCACTAAAGCAGCAAAGAAAGAATAATAAGTTGTCTCCAAAGTATTATGGTCCATACCAAATCATGCAAAAGATCGGTAGTGTTGTGTACAAGCTTGAGTTGCCACCAACAACAAAGATACATCCGATTTTTCATGTTTCCTATTTGAAGAAGGTAATTGGGCATAATATTCCCACTCAAACAACACTTCCCGAGCTAGATGAAGAAGGAAGAATCATTTTGTAACTAGAGTGCATTCGTCAAACACGCACAAAGAAGTTGAGGAATAGAACTATCACTGAGTATCTCATCCAATGGAAGAAGTTACTAGTTGAAGATGCCACATGGGAAGACAATGAGTTCATTCAAAAGTTTTCAAACTTGATTAGCATTGAGGACAATGCTTCTTTGAAGAAGGGGGGCATGCTACGCCCTTAATATTATTGTACATCGGGTTATGAATAGTCAGCTTGTGGCTATCTTAACTCTCTATTAAGTCATATTATCATTAGTATATTGTTATTTAGTTGTTTAGGTCGTCCTAAGTCTTATATAGGTGTGTCTAAGTCGGCCTAGGTGATATCCTTGGCATAAATAGGTATATATAGGAGGTTGTGAGTCTTATTTCATCATCAAGTGTGAAGTGTGTTCTCATTAGAAATATTTGGAGGTTTTCCCCCTCGAGGTGGCTTGTTATTCTCAGTTATTATCAAGTATTTGCAGCATATTTCATATCATATTCTTCTATTGTGCAAGTTATTTCATAACATGTTTCTTGAAGAGATGATTGAATGTATTAAGGAATCCATGGTCTTTGAGTCCTAGGACAAGAAAGAGGGAGAAATAATTCTACATCTAAAGGAGCAGTTCAAGCTATCTCTTACCAAACTAAAAATGAAAATGAATGTGTTGAGGAGATGCATAAATACAACAAATAACATCTACAACCATTGCCTTCATTGGCCTCATGTAGTTAGGAGCTACAAAGATAAGCTAGAGAAAATTGAAACTGAGTTGAACAAGATTGGTCAAGATTATAACATGTTTTAGGATCATGATGGTGCAATCAAGAAAAGGATTCAAGAGTTGTAGTATGAGCATACAAAAGTTCAATTCACTAGAAACAACCTTGTGGACACCTTTTGGAAAGTGAAGGATTTAACCGATGCAGACTAGAGCAGTTAATTGAGGTTCTAAAGAAAGGAGGGAAATTAGAAGAGAAAATCATAATTATGGAATCTCTCATCTAGATTATCAACCAGACATCTAAGAACATCTTGATCTTAATCATTCATATTTTAGTAAAAGCTTGGAGGAAATTTCTTCTAGAAATGAAAATAAGTACAAAATAATTTCTTGACTCAAGTAGCAATTGTATTTTTTCAAAATTTTATCCAATTTTTGAATTAGCAAGAAGGGAGATCCAAAATATATTTTTCATTGATGTCAAAGGGAGAGAGAGCAATGAAGAATGCTTTATCATTCTAAGATGGAGTTGTGTTTTGAAATTTTGAACTCTGGCAGTGTAATCATATTGGTTTTGAAACTTAGTCATTTTTCACTAAGTGTTGCCATAAATACCAAAGGGGGAGATTGTTGGCATATGGATTCTAGTGTCATCATTGATGGAAACCTAAGTCATTATTTTGGTCTGTAGATCAGGATTTGTTCATGGGTATGTACAAGATCATGATGGGCCAAAAAGTGGCAATATGATGGGTATGTGGCTGGTGACTATTTTCTCACCCAAAATTGATGAAATGAAAAGGGTTTTTAAAGGAGATTCTCAAATTTCCATTGATATAAATTATGCTTTAATTTGAATTTAATAAGTAATTATTATTCATTTTCTATTCAAATTATGACTAAAGTCCTGATTGATAGGCTGATTGAAAAACATCTATAGCTTTCAAAGTGTATCATATTTTTGAATCCAAAACATGTGTCACATTCTATGCTTCGCATATTATAGGATTAAAAAAAGAAAAATTGAATTTCATGAAGTGTTGACCAAGTTAAAGTGGTCAAACATAAGAGTTTTTATATTTTTTTCAAAAGTTGTAATAAAAAATTCATAATTAATTATTATTACTTGGAAAAAAATTACAAAAAATAATGCATCACATCCAGGCATGAGTCCTCTACTTATATCTAAAATATTATAATAAAATATTATCATTTTATTATGGTTAGGGTGGTAAGATAGACACCTACTTCTTATTTTTTCCCTAAAATTTAAGTACCATTGCATTGAAATTTCAAATTTTCACCAAATAGATTTTTTTGTCTTTTAAACAAAACTAGTAGTTTAGAAACTGCATTCAATTGGCTACAGATTCTATTCTTACATATTTTTGAAATAATATAGATAACATATTCAATTTTTTAAGTCAGGTTGCATAACTCTAATTTTTCTAAATTTGTTGCAACTTAAGGGCCTGTTTTTTCCATGATGATCCTACACATACCCTCATACCAATAGACAAAGTAAAGAATAGAGTGTTACTGGAAGAGAAAATGAAGAACATGGTATTTGGTTAGTATGACAATCTGTATGCTTCACCGATTTATCATTTTGAGTTCTAGATCTCGAGGAAGGATGTTAAGCATCTATATTATCTTATTGCTATGTTTTGTGATGTATTAATCAGTGTATAAGTTAGTAGATCTAGTAGGAGGAATTTTTGTTTTATTAACTCTCAATGGCCAACTTAGTGAATAGGGCATGTCACGAATATTCAAGGTATAATTAATTAAGGTATCCTATGCTTGAATAATTTGTTTTGGGTCCTAGCTATGTTGTGGGTGACTTTTATGTGTACGCATTGAATATTAAATGTGGATTGAGCCAACTATTGAAAAGTATTTTTATCATGTTGAAGCTAACATGAAGTGACTAAATCTTTGATAGCAGATATATATAAGAGATTAGTTAATTCATTTTGGTGTGTGTGTGAGAGAGAGTTTGATATGTATTGACGTGTGTGTGTATATTAGAAGAGCAGTTAAGTGATTTTCACTTGTGCAGAAGAGGCTTGTTGTGAAGTGAATTAAAGCATAGCAAAGTGAAGTGTAGAATTAGACAAAAGGTCCAAAATATGTTGTAAGGCAGTGAGCCTTCCTGATTTTGAGTAGTGAGCTCTAGGTAGTGTGCCTGAATGCATGTGCATTCCCCTTTTTCTTCATAATTTTAACATAGTATAATTTGTGGATTAACCTCCACTTTCATTTTTCCCCTAATAGGGTTTCCACGTAAAAATCTTGGTGTTATGGTGCTTTGATTGTTTCCTTCATGTGATTACATCTTTACTTTTTCTTAAATGTTGCAAATGGTTTAATATTTGGATTGTAATTTAAATATTGTTGAACACTGATTCACCCCCCCTCTCAGTGTTCCTTGAGTCCAACATATATATGATGGTTGTATTGGTTGTATTTAATATGATTATATGTGATGCGAAAATAGTTTAATTGAAAATAAATGTTTATGCAACTCCTAAATATGTATATTATAATTTGGGCTTCAATTATCAAGTTTTTGTTCTTTAAAAACAAAATAAATAAATGAACGAATAAAATAATTGGTTGTAGACAACTAGTGGTCAATGTATTTAAACAATTTATTATTGAATTTATTTTATATCAAGAGATATATGAATATGTATTATATATATTTATATTATTTTGTTCGATGTGTGGGTTTTTAGGTATTTATAAAATGTGACTCGAATGTTTCTTCAATCAATTACATAATTTCCTAAGGAGTGTATAAATAGAATGTAAACAAGTATTAAAATGGTTCCTTATAGTTATCACTTTGTATGTGTAGAGAAATGTAATGACGATTGGAATATTCTTGAGACTTATTATAAATTGATGTCTTAGTGAAACTTAAAGATGATTTAATTGGTTCCATGTTAGTATTTCCCCTTCTTGATTTTATTTTTCTTTTGAGAGATTATTTATGTTTAAATTCTATGTTGGAACCTATTTTTCTTTGGCTTACCCTTGTTTGTGAGTCTTGGGTGGTCAATATCTTAGGGTTCTTGTGGTGGGGAAAGAAATGCAGTGTTATTATTGGTTTTCATATAGACTCTTTATGAATTATTACTCTTATGCTTGATTTGATTTTGGTGGGTTTAGCCTTGCACTTGGAAGTAGTTTTATTGTGAAGTTCTAGCATGAGATGGTGCATGCCTCAATTGTTGTTTTACTTATTTGGCCTTGAGATTTTGTGCAAGTTAGATTATCCCATTTGTGATTATGAGATTTTTTTGCTAGTAGGGAGAGTGGCTTCCCATGGGGGCTAAAACCCTAAGTGGTATCCTAGGTAACTTGTGCGGAGGTTGAATTAATCAAGTAAAAACCTAACAATTAATTAGGGGGAATGAGTAGTGATTCACACTAATAAAATATAATGGATGCCTCTCTCATGGTCCAAGTTCTCGTTTAGGCTGGGAATGAGATGAGAAGGCCTAGAATGGAAAATCAACTACCTTGTCTTCATGAAAGGTGAGTTGATTCGCATGTGTAAGAATGGGGGTTGAGGATCAGTTGATGTTGCTAGGGTAACCCAGAATGGGAGTTGGTAACCTATGAAGATCTATATTGGGTAACCCATGGAAAGCCATGGGATGACACTCTACCCTTTAGCAACCTTTCATGTTTGTTGTTTCCCCTTTGTTGCTTTTGTTCCTCTGGAAGTAGATGTTTCCTTATGTTTTTCATTGCACTTATCATGGATTCTTGTTTGCCATTGCACACTTGACTATTTTAGTTGTGGGTCTTTCTTGCCAACTCCTAGCATGGGGGTGGGCCTTCAAGTCCACATGATCAGGTGGAACATGCTATGCACCCCATTGGGTCCCCAACCAAAGATCGAGATGTGAAGAGTTGTACCAGTTGTGGTGACTTCAGAGATGTGCTAAAGTCAGAACCAATCTTGATGCTTTGTATTCATATATTCAACTAGATTGTTCCATGCTATTTTACTCTTCCCATAATCTTTGGTATTCACTTGTGATCATTGATGAATGCTTATCATAATTGTAATGTATATAGATACTTGACGGTATTATATGTTTATTGTTTCATAGTATGCAATCCTTCATGGTGTTGTATCTATGAAAATATTTATATTAAATTCATAGATGTGATGGATGGTTTTCATTTATATAATGTTATGGATGTTGTACTTTGGGGTTTGCATGGTGGGGCATTACAAAATGATAGAAATAACATGATATCAATAAGAATGCAAGAATTCCAAACTAAATATGGAAAATTATATATGATGTCTTGCTTATATAGGCAAGGTGGTAAATAGGATTAGACAAGATCATGAAAATTTTCTTAATCCAATCACATAAGACAACTAACTACCTAGGAAATTATGGAAAAGCTAGATAATATATGTTATAGAAAATCCAACTAAGGCTTCTAGAAGAATCTTATATCCTAAGTAAACTTAACATGTGAATGTCTCCCCTAGTGTTGTGTGAGAATTCCACCCAAACTCTTGTTCAAATATTTCATTTTTGTGTTTTTTGTTTACTCTATATCAAGGCTTAGGCTCTATTTCGGCCTCTCTATCTCTTTGCACAGATATTTGGGATATTTTGTCTAGTTTTGGTCCCTCTACAATACTTATTATGTAATCTCATATGGAACTCTTATGTATCTATGTACTTTCACTCTATATTAATATAAATAGTTGAGGCTTTTCACCTTTTTATCTAAAAAAAATTATACATATTATAATGTTAACTATAAATATAATTATGTTATTAATAATATAAAAATATAGTTAAATTTTAATTATATTGTTAATACATTATATTCATGTAACATAGAAGTAAATATTGTATGTTATATAGTATATATGTATAACATTACATTGTTTGTATAATTATATTTATTATATTGTAATGTATAAATATAATTATGTTATTAATAATATATCTAAAATAGTAAAATAATAATTATATACTATTGTAAAATTATAATACTAAACATTATATTGTACTAGTTAATATATGAACTTCGTTATGATATAGTTAAACATAAAATTTATAATGAGTATATTATATATAAAGATTATTAGAATATATGCAACCACAATGTAAATAATAATATGTTTTTTTTTTTAAATACTATTCAATCAAATCTTTTTTTTTACAACCTAAATATATCCCATAGTCTTTTCTTAGAAATGATAATAATAATTTAGTTCAAAAAAATAACATTGTTGATTTTTATTAAGATACATTTGTGCATATTTAGACATAAAGTATAACTACCAATTAAATTAACATACTTTTACACATTTTTAGACATCAAGTATAACTAGCAATCACATCTTGGTGTGCAATTAGTACATTGAAGGGTGTAGAATGTCAATTTGAAAAAAGTTCTATTTTGTGGTACATTTATGCAATAAAGGCCTCATTGGAGAAGTGATATGCATCCATTTACAAGGATCCGAAGATGACTGAAATAAAACCTTTGAATAAGGAAAATAATCAAACTCTTTTACCATAAATATCTACATGCATCAAGGAAAACTTTAAGAAACCCCCGCCCCACTTGGAGGTGTAAAATCCTGGTGAATCTTGTATACTTCTCGATAAAAATATTAATTTTAGTGGCAATTTTTCTCATTTTTCATGAAAAAAAATAATTTCCATTGGCGAATCTTTTCTAATAACTAGAAGTCTATGGAAAATCCTAGCGAAATACATTTTTTTTAAAACCGCAAAAAATTTCCATTGGTGATTAAAATCTATTTTCAAACCAATAAAATATTTTGATTGGTGAATTAAACCTATTTTCAAACTAGAAAGAAAAAAACATTGATGAATTAAACATAATATCAAACTAATAAAAAAAAATGCAGTGGCGAAGTGTCAGTACAAATCAATATAACCATGATCGTTCGATGAATTGATGATGGACGATTGTAGTTGCATTCTGGAAGTAAATCTCTGAACTAGTAGACTTGCAAATTGAAAACTCCAAAATAACACTAGAACCGTTAGATTTTATTTTTTTGGTCAGTAATAGTATTTTGTATTGCATTGAAATAAAGATTACATCATTTTCCTCATTGTTTACTTTTCATCAACCATCCAAAAATCACCTATAGCTATAATAGTTTTTTTCTAAAAAAGCATCCTAGCATGCTTCATAATAGAAAAAGGAACCCTTCCCAACTAAAACTAGTTTCACAACTATTTGTAACTACCTTACATATTTCAACAATATTTTCAATCATTTATTTACCCTTCCTAATATTCACACTATACAACCATACCAAGGTTTAACCCCTAGCAAGCCAAAAAAATAGTACTAGTCTTGCATTAATTATGCCAAAACCCCACAAAAACTACAAATTAAACTTGTGTTACCTATTTCATAAACAAATTTCCTTGTTGATTTTCCCTTCATCTTCCATTTCTTCGCATTCTGTCATTTTTCTTTCATCTTCCACTTCCTCACATTCTATCCTTTTTCTTTCATACACTTTGCCTCTACTTTCGCTTGTGCTTCCATGCACTCTGCCTCCGCTTTGTCCTATGCTAGAATTGCTTCCACCTTCATCAACTCTATAAAGAGCTTCAATGCTTTCCAGCCTAACCTTGCTTCTTCCCTTCATTGATTTTTAATCTCATCCTCTAGCCAATGCACAAAATGGGTGCATCCTTCTACCCCTTCTAGTTCCACATTTTCAAAGCCTTCCTGGTAGTCAAAACCTTCACCTAGAACTTCCCATTCAAGTATTAATTCTAATCCTTCCAAGAAATCTATATGCACAATCATCTCCATCACTTCTTGCACTGTGCTTGTTGATTCCCCCAAGTCCAAACCCCATGCTATAATCAAGGAGTACACATCCATGCTAGTCTTATATCTATGCCTCATATTTCCAAATGATTTCCCCAAAATCATCCACACACTTTGTATCAACCTCCCATTAGTGAATAAAAATATCCCCATTAATCTTTGGTCAAAAGTGACACCATAAAATAGGTTTAATTGCCTCCTCGAATGCAGAGTGAAGTTGGCCTCCATTTGAAAACTACTGCAACTACACCACCACCACCACCACTCTTTCAAACTTTCTATGTGCCTTCTTCTCCATGCCAAACTCTATTATTAACTTTGCTAATTAGGGGTTGAGAGGTAATAATTTTCCAAACTCCACGCATACCAATATTAATTACCCATTGATCATCTAGTCATGTCCACTAACTCAAATTTTCTCATGATCTTCACTTCATAAATGCATCATCCTTGCCACCTTTCCTATCTTAATTCACCAAAGTTGAGGTTTTGTCCCTTTTCCTAACCTTAGTTGCAAGTCTTTCTTGGTCATCTTTGTAGTGGGTGGGTTGGAGGTTTCAAAAACTTTGAAACTTCAGACTTTGGTTCTAAGGTTCCAAGTTTCAATGACCACACTATATTATGGACCATGACCATTCAATGAATTTTTGATGGACGGTTGTAGTTGCATTCTAGAAGTATATCTCTCACACACTAGATTTGTGAATTGAAACCTCCAGAATTACACTAGAACCATTAGATGCAAACATGTCCGGAGATCAATGCTCATCATCATGGTAATGAACCAAATGTGTTAGATTTTGGTGATGAGCGATAGAAGAATTTAAGTGATAGAAATATGCACATGCAGAAAGTTTGTTTTAAAAGAGGGACTGCCTAGGAAGAATGTAGGACCAAGGCTTAAAAACTTAAGAACATTTTAGACAAAGGATGTAAAGGAGAATAATATAACCATGACCATTTGATAAATTTTTGATGGATGGTTGTAGTTGCATTCAGGAAGTAAATCTTTGAAGTAGTAGACTTGCAAATTGAAACCTATGGAATAACACTAGAACCATTAGATGTTGACACATGACAAGATCAAGTCTCATTTCTCTCTTTTCAATGCCTCGACATATTACATTTCATTTAATTAAAATTACTAATCTTTTGAACATCCAAAGTGGTTGATTGGATAGCTCATAGCTTTAATGAAACAAGATTTGTAATGATTTCACATCGTTTGAGTGGCACTAGTAGTGGTGACTAGAGTCTGGTGATTTTGACAGCTTGTCAGATTGAGGTAAATTTTGCATGTAGCTAGACATCAATCAAATTAAACATTTTAATTGTACATGTAAGGTTTTAGATACATTAATCAAATAAGTTGGTTTTTTGGTTTGCGTGAATCAGGCTAGTAGTGGCATTGATGGCCCATAAATAGGGTTAGTGATAGTGGATAGTATTAGAAGAGTTTTTCAATTTTTTGGGTTAATAAGGATTCAGGAAGATGTGGTATTATTGGGGATACTCTAAATTCTCTTTCCTCCAGTTATGTAGTTACAGAGTAAAAGACCAATTTCCTTCAAGTTCAGAATGGGTGGAATTGGGAAGAAGTTGATTTGGTTTACCTAACTTCTTAGATAGGTTTTGAGCCAGGATGAGGAGCTCTAATGGACATAAGTTCTATCCCGATGCATGGATGATGCAGGTAGAAGATGGGGGAAATTTTACTACCCCTCATCTTCTGCATGACTTTGGTTCTCAAAGGGGATAAGCACATTTTGTATCTTCACAAATCCCATTTCCCCAACATTTTTGGCCAGGTGAGTTCCTTGCATTTATTTTTAGTGCCACATTTGTACTACATTCTCACCAACAAAAGCTTTGGAATCATGCATTTATTTTTAGTGTCACATTTGTATTACATTGTCACTAGAAGAACCTTGGAAATTGGAACCAATTTGTAATTCATTGTCATGAGCAACAAGTTGGAATAAATTGTGTCTATGTAAAGTGACTTATGTTATTTATACAAAATAGGAGCTTTCCTGCTCTATAGCTACTCATCTTTAAAAGGATATGTAATAATGTGACATTGCAATTCAGTTGTAATAAAATAAATGGTTGTGTTGTGTTAATCTTTGTTATAAATTTACTATAAAGAGTTATTTTTTGAGTTCAAAGTCTATGAATCTATTCAAATTAGTTTTTTTTCCTTTAAGAAATTAAGTATTATCTATTTATGAAATAATTGCATGCATATTTAAAAGTAAAATATAAAGTGATACAAATGAAAAAAGAAAGCTTCCATCAAATTGATAATAAAACATTATAAACACTAAAAGTTGTCACTCTTGTTAGGGTTTACAGAAATTTTATTTATTTCTAATATTTTATTGACCTTCTCCCCCGATTCTTGGCATCATTTTTTATTTTATTAAGTCCTTTGCAATGTTAAGTTACCGACCCCTTGGCCTTGATGTAAATCCTAGCGCACTAAAGTTTAAAACAACTTTAAAACACATGTTTATTATTCATATCATAATTCATAAATTACTCAACCGATGAACATTTGATGTATGGTTGTAGTTATATTCTGGAATGAAATGCATAGAGCACTAGTCTTGTGAAATTAAACCTCTGAAATTACCGTTTAATTGTTAGATTTACAATAATCAATGGTTTAGAATTAGCTACCAATGTAGGACTAAATGGCTAGTGAAACAAGATTTGTAATGATTTCATATTGTTTGAACTTTTAGTGGCATTGGCGATTTTGACAATTGATAGCTTGTTAGGTTTGCGTGTAGGAAGGCTTTCAAAGTCTAGAAATTAATCAAATTAAACATTTAAATAAATGTAAGGCTTAAGTTACACGAATCAATTAAAGTTTAAGTTGGTTTTTTGGTTTGTGTGAATCACGATTATGAATCATGATTATACCTAACCTCACACGTGACACGTGTGAGGTGTACACAGGGACCAAGCTGGTAGTGGAACTATTGGTGGCACTGTTGGCACATAAATAAGGATAGTGAGCACAACTAAAACTTGAAATCATTTGTTGAAGGCTAAAGGCCTTACTATTGAGTGCAATGTTTGAATTGTCATAAGGGTTTTCATTTTGTAGGGTTAATAAGGAATAAGATTCAAGAAGAAGATGGTGTGCCATTATTGGGGGTACTCTAAATTCTCCTACCTACAGTTACATAGTTATAGATTAAAAAACCAATTTATTTCAAGTTCAAAATGGGTGGAATTGGAAAGAAGTTGATTTGGTTCACCTAACTTGTCAGATAGGTTTTGAGCCAAGATGAGGAGCTCTGATGGAGACAATTGATCTCCTAGTACATGGAAGCTATAAGTAGAATATGGGAGTAGTTTTACAACCCCTCATCTTCTACATGACTCTAATTTCAAAGGGGAGAAGTACATTTTGTATCTTCACAGCTCCCATTTCCTTGGTTTTATTAGCTTGCCTTTCCCTATGCATTTATTTTTAGACACCATGACTGATCCTAGAAGTCCCATGTGTTTATTTTTAGAGTGCATGGTTGACCTAAAAAGTCCCATTTATTTTCAGACACACATGTATTACATTTAATTTTTCACCAATGGTCCAATAGAAGCTTGGCGCTCGCACTTACATTTGTATTTGTACTATGTAATAATGTGACATTGTAATTTAGTTGTAATAAAATAAATGGTTGTGCTATTGTAATTCCTTTTATTAAGTCCTCTGCAACATTAAGTGTTACTGTGCTATTAATGGTTGTTCTATTAATGTGACATCAAGTAATTCCTTTTATTAAGTACTTTTTAACATCAAGTGTTATTGTACTTAGTGCTATTAATGGTTGTGCTATTAATGTGACATTGTAATTCATTTTATAAAGGCATTGATATCCATCTGAGTGCATTAATGGTTAAAAGAACTTTAAAACACATGTTTATTATCTATATCATAAATTACTCAATCATTCAATGAATATTTGATGTATGCTTGTAAACTAAAAATAAGGGAGCAAAGCAAGCTTACTTGCTAGTCCTTCGAGTTTTCTAACCATGCTACAGAGTTCTAAATTTTCATAACTACCTGATTCCCCCACCTGGCTCACTTTGTTAAGTAACTTAAGTTCATGCATATGTAACCTTTGAGTTATGGTGTGTGGATTTAGTTGATGGGAGAAAGGTTTTGAAAAATTCAAAACTTAAGACTTTGGTTGTAATGTTCCAAGTTTTAGCGACCATGCGACACTATGGACTTATCTTTCCTTTCAAAGGTGTCATCATCTAACATCTCATTGAATGCAATGTACAAACTAAACTTGAATTGTCTTTTCAAGAATTTCCAAAAGCATGCAGGTTTAAAGGCTATAATTTTGAGGAATGAAATTGAATGCCACATTTAAATCACATCCTATAAAAAATAATGGCATAAGTGGGTGGCAAAGTTTTACTCAGACATTTAGCCTACATTCTCGTTCTTTGACAAGGCTAGTACTGCTCAAGTACAAACATTATTTTTACTTAGACTTTTAGCCTACATTCTCATTCTTTTCCAAGGCCAATACTTCTCAAAATCTCAAGTGCAAACATTCATTCTTCACAAATTTGTGCTCATGCAGAGTGAACATTAGGTTGGCATAAGGGATACAATGCTCAAACCTTTTAAGTTAGACAAATTTTGGGTGTTCTTGGAGAGGGACAATAAGTTTGAGTTAGATATAAAACTATTAGAAAGTGGGCTAGATCATGTTGGAGGGTTTTTAGAAGTTGTGTTGAGTGTGGACCTAATAAGTGCATGTGCAAGAAGGTACATTCCGCAAACACAGGAAATAAAAGCCACATACAAGACTGTAATTGTAGAAATTTCTCCTAAAGTTGTTTCCCGCGTGTTGGGTATTCTAGAAAGGGAACCTATAGAAGACATGTATGTCATAGTGGCAAGTGAATTTTTCAAAATGAATAAGCACTAGTGTAAGAACTCTATTTCCAAATCCTGGTTGAAGTTTGAAAAGAAAGGTAAGTTGTAATTACCGCATAAATTCAAAAGAGTGCATTTTAAGGGAGAAATTGTAGATGCCATTGTTTCATTGCACCACATTGTTGGGAATACACAAGTTGAGTTATTTGAGGATTGGATGTGTCAGTTTATCTTGATATTCTATGATGAGAACATTTTCATTGTCTGGGCTGAAGTTATTTGCTTCCATTTGAATGAGAAATTAATTAATTTCCATAAGATTGTTACTTTCTATATGTGTTCTTGCTTGACATACATTGTAGGTAGTCAGATGTCCTTTTGGCCTATGTTGGAGCCACAAGGAACCCCATCTTCTGATATTCATGTGTATAAATGCTTTCCTCAATTCACTAAATAGTTTGGAATGGGTGATTTTTGTCGTGTTAATGATGCATTTTTAATGGAGGTCGTGAGGAAGCTAGATGGAAATCCCAAAATGCGCCTTTCCCTTGAATCGATTTCTCTTGTATCAAAATTTGGGAGTTTTTATATCCAATTTGATAAGTTTTCCTATATAAGAATAGGGCATTTTGAGAAAGCCCCATTTAAATTACCTCGATATCCTAATGATTTATTGATATTTCTGGAGGTTTTTTGACAAATGGCCATGGTTAATATTATGTATATGAACATGGGGAAATGAGGTTATGTCTTCCCATTGGAGACCCCTTCTTGTATGTGCAAGATAAACTAGATGGCTAGTGGAGCTAAAGGAATTCTCAAGGAATATAACCTCTAGAATCTGTCTATGAGAGCTAATTTTGACAAAAAAGGTTTTGTGAAGCATAATCTCTATGGAGGGAGCTTATATTGGCATCACCCATCTATCAAAGATTTTCTAGGAAGATTGTGTTGATGAGAATGAACTTTTGAGAATAGATTATATGAGGCTAATTCTAAAATGGATACAGGCTTTTGGTCTGTCATTTCACATTCCTAAAAATGTAGCTGAGGATTCAACAATCATAGATCTTGCATATGAAAAATTACCTGATAAATCCCACCCTAGGGTTGATTGGAGCCAAAGTGAAATTTTAGATATGAGGGTGTGTGCTACCCCAGTGCTTAAAAGAACCCAAGACTAGTTGGATGGGAAATGGTGGCAAATTTTTTGTCCTATTCAAGAGCCTAAGTCATCACAATAGAATGAAAAAGGGTCTACACAAGCATCTACTGCAAGTGTATCATTGGGGAAACCCTCTGCTAGGTCCTTTAGTGAAAATTCTCAGTTAGGAGGTGATGGTGACAGACCAGAACAAATAGTCAAATTGAAGAGCATCTATGAACAAGACAGTGTGCTTTCTCCTACCCCTAAGAAGAAGACCAATCAAGAAAAACTTGTGGTTACAGATTCTATAGCTATCTTTCAACAGATCGTTGAAGATAATATATTTCCTCCTCTATCTAAATTTCCTTCTTCTTTGCCTGATAATCCACCTTTCACTCCTAGGATTAGTGCTCCTAAAGCAACTATTAGTGGAAATGAAGATTTTTGTCTCATAGTAGCCTCCCAAGGATGGCTGGAAAAAGTAGTGGAGAAGAAGAGAAAGCATATTCCTAAAATGATAGTTGGATTGGATATAGTTTCAAAACTTTACTTCAAATATCTTCAAAACCTAAGAAATCCAGGAGGATGTCAAGGATGGTGACTGATGCTACTCTTAGAAATCAAATGTTAGAAATTGTTGATCTTATGAAGGATTTAAATGAAGATGAAATAATGGAGGTAGATTACAAAGTCACACATGTTGAAATGGGGCCTCCAACACTGGAAGGTGATGTGTATCATGCCAATTATTTAGTCAATACCTTCATGAAAAGAGGTTAAGAACAAAGGAAAGAAAATATAAAACTAGAATCTCAAGTCCTCGCATTGAGTCACTTTATTTCTCCCATGGCTACTCCTCCTACATATGATGAAGCCTCAATTTCTCAAGTAGAGGGCATCAATGTGCTCACCATAGAGAAAATTAAAAAGAATTTGAGCTATTCCAGAGCTTCTTGTGAGGGGATCGATAAAATATCTCAAGAGGCTATCTTCTTTCTAAATAAATTTGTGCTCTTTTACACTCGAGTTGTTAACAAGAGGAAGGAGTTAGTAACAAAACTTCAATAGCTCAGAAAATTTCAAACTAGTCTCTATGCGCTCTCTCAAGAAATGAAAGAATTCAACTCTATTGATCCAAAGATATTAATTGGTGAGAATATCTTGATTAATCCTAAGGAACTAGACCCTACCTAGTTTGTTTCATTGGAATGGAAATTGAATATGTATGATAATCTAGTGAAGGAAATTAATAACACACTTGATCAATATTATGAAATTTTGGTGGAAATTAAAGAATATTTTCATATTCTGGGAGTGGAAATTACTGGTGAGTTTGATGAAAACATTCTAGATATAAGAGATATCTCTCTGAAGTTTAGAGAGATATTAAAGAAAGAAATAGTTGATCCTACTACAGTGACATGGGAGTCCTCAAAACTTAGTGGAATGGAGATCCACCTAAAGAATTATAAATCTAGAGAAGAGAAAAGATCTCAAATGTTGGTTGAGTCTAAAAATGCTTTGGGAAAATGGAGAACTAGGTTACATATTACTACAACGCCAGGGAGCAAGGACATTATTGCAATTGTCACCAAGTACCGAGAATATAGGAAAAGAGTAAAGGCACAAGAGGTGTTACTGAAGGAGGAGACAAAAATAATTGAAAGTGATGGAGTCAATGCTGGGAGTGGGACCACTATCTAGGTTTTAGTTTTTATATTATTTTCTTTAATTTGGCTCACTTGATACTTCAAAGACTTTTTATTTTGATTTCTAAAATGATGGTCTTCAAGAAACCATTATTAATACAAAACAAACTCTACTATTTTTATTTATTTTCTATGATTTCAATATAGAAATACAATGGTGAAGTTCATGCATGTGTAATCTTTGAGTTATAATGTGTATTGTGTGGATTTATTGTGCTTTTGCTGAGTAGTTTTCTAGTGGATTGTCTATTATTGGAATGATAGATTTTTGGTTAGTTTCATTGTTGTGGAATGTTTATCTGTGAATAAAGATTTTATGGTGACAGATGCATAAGGATTTCTCAGTATAATTTAGGTGATTTGGTAGTTTAAGCTTTTATTCTTTAAGTTGGGTGGATGCCTTTATAAGTTATTTATGTTGAACTATTATCTTTTGTTAGCTTATAACTTATAAGTTATGGATGTTGAACTATTAGCTTATGTTCAAGGAATGGATTAATAATATTCCTTTTAGTTATGTATCAAAGATTGTGTGAATGGTAATATAGTAGGAATTTATAAGTAGTGTGATAAGTGTTGTTCTTTAAAAATGATGCAAAATCACATATCAAATTCAATACCATGGAATACAATATAAAATTGTTGGCTTTTCCTAACCTTAGTTGCTAGTCCTCGGATTTTTATAACCTTGTCATAGAGTTCTAAATTTTCATAACTTCCTGATTCCCCAACTTTGTTGATGGTTCACTTTGTTGAGTTGCAAATATTTCTTGGTCATCTTTCTAGTTGGTAGGGTGGAGGTTTTGAAAACTTCAAAACTTTAGATTTTGGTTCTAAGGTTCACTTTGTTGAAGCAAGAATGGAAAAGAGATAAAGAAAAATTATTATCATAACTAATAACACTATGAAGAAATGATCACTCACCTTTAAGTCTATGTTTTTGGCTTTTGTTGACTTTTGAATTGAGATGTAGAACCTTAGAACCAAACAAAATGTGTAAGAATAGATGACACTTTCAATTGTATTTATATCAATCCATGATTCCATATTTGGAAAATTCCACTGGATTTTTAAATGGTATATAACAAATTTGGCGAATCTTGCATGCTTATACAATGATACGTTGTAATTTTCAAGGAAAAATGTGTCCACAAATATAATTTTTTTTAATGTTATTGGCAAAATAGGTCCTCATAAGCAACTATTTCTAAATTTTAATTGACAAAATGGGTCTTCACAAGCAACTATTTTTAAATTTTAATTGTTGAAATGGGTCCTGATACAATGTTGTTTTAATAGTATGGGAAAATATGTAGGTGTTTTATTAAATGCTTTCAAGATTCCAGGATAAAATATTAGTCAGTCTAATTAAAATGCATAGTTTGACAATGGAAAATGTGTTGCTTAAATATGCCTCATAAAAAAACTCATTGGCAAATGGACATGCATTGGACCTATAGTTCCAAAAAATCTGGGTGATTTGAACACCCTATTGGGTGCGAGAAATTTACCAATTTCGACTTGGCCGATTCCTAGAATTTTCCAATTGGTGAAGTTTCACCACTAAAGTTTTCCCTAACATGCATGGGTCCATTTTATTTGGAGTTTCTATTTTCTCATTATAACTTTTCCTTGTTAGGCTTTTCATTATTGGTATGTAGTTTAAATTTTTGGTGACATTGATTAATTTAACTATCAAATGTTATGTCATCATCAACACTATCTAATAGGAGTTCAAATAAAGAGGTGAAAATTATTCAAAACACATAGCACACCAATAGATGATAAAAATCTCTCATGTGGTGACTTTATAAAATGACACTATTTGAGTTGATGCAAACCTTGAAAAATAAGAAACAAGGATAGAGTAATGCCTAGTTGTAAAAAATGTACTTACCTTTTTTCTTATAAATTTCCATACCCTACTCCAAAGCGCCCATTTTTTCACAAGAATGTAGATTGTTGACAAAATTTATGAGATTTGGATTTAAACCTTTGAATTTCATTTTCTTGGAAGTTGGTAGTCTAATAAATTTATATTGTGCAATTATGGCGAGTCATGCAACAACATTTGTTTGAGGCATTTTTTCATACATTTTAACTCCATAATTCTTTTCATAAATTCCATTTCTATGGTCATGCTTGTCGATGCAGGATTTTGTGAGATTAATTGAAATTAATAATTAAAAATTTTAAATTTAACCATATTAACAACCTGTTCTTGGTTGAGGACCTTATTGGAAGGGTAAATTTCCTTTATTGCGTAGCTTCTTGGTCTATTTTGAGTCTTCTCAATTATGCTAGTAGTATTTGGGTAGATATAAATTGAGACTTCATTAGTGTAGTATGATCAATCTCTAGGCTTGAGGTAACCACACTTTATGTAAATTACTACATGACTAGATGCATGCACTACATTTCACCACATCAAAATAATGTTCATGTTCATGCTCATGATCATATTCATGGCTATTAATTTGACTATTGTTATGATGATGGAAAATTTCATGATCATAATCATGGTTGTGGTTATGGTTATGATTATGATTGTTCTCATGGCAATGGTTCTCTTTGCAAACACTATGATCAAGATCATGATTTTGAAGATGAATTTCTTTCCCATTCACATCTAAGTCATTGTAACAGCCATTGATGATGATGATGAGCATGCTCACCTTTCTCTACTTTCAAGAGAATCATTTTGTGTAATGTTACAACTAGGAAAGTGCTTGTGTCTTCTAGCACAACCATCCCCAAGTCGATAGAACCCATGAAAGTAAGCACCTAAGGTTACCTTAGTTAGTAAGGAGAATGCAACATTTATGTATAAAACAAGACTATTTGAGTTGATTTTTATGTTGAAAAACAAGAAACAAGGATAGAGTAATGCCTAGTTGTAAAAAATGTGCTTACCATTTTCCTATAAATATCCATACCATATTCCAAACCTCCCATTTTTTCACACAAATGTAGATTACTTACCAAATTTATGAGATTTTGTTTTAAACCTGTGAATTGCATTTTCTTGAAAGTTGGTAGAATTTTCTTAACAAATTCATATAATGCAATTATGGCGGGTCATGAGGAGAAATTTGTTTGAGGCATTCTATCAAACATTTTAACTCCATAATTCTTTTCAAAATTTTATTTCTATGGTATTTCTTGTTGGTGAGGAATTTTGTGAGATTAATTGAAATCAGTAATTAACAATTTGAAATTCAACCATATTAACAATCTATTTTTTGATGAGGACCTTATTGGAAGGGTGAATTGAATTTATTGTAGCACCTTCTTGGTTTATTTTGAGTTTTCTCAATTATGCTATTCGTATTAAGGTAGATAAAATTAAGACTTCATTAGTGCAATATGACTAATCTCTAGGCTTGATGCAAACACACTCTATGTAAATTACTACATGACTAGATATTGCACTACATTTTACCACATCAAAATAATGCTCATGTCCATTCCCATCCTCATATTCATGGCCATTAATTTGATTATGGTTATGATGATGGAAATGTTCATGATCATGATCATGGTTGTGGTTAAGGTTATGATTATGATTTTTCTCATAGCCATTGTTCTATTTTCAAACACCATGATCAGGATCATGATTGTGAATATGGTTTTCTTCCCCATTCACATCTAAGTCATTGTAACACCTATTGATGATGATGATGAGAATGATCACCTTTCTCTCCTTTCAAGAGGATTATTTTGTGCATTGTTACAATTAGGAAATTTTGTGTCTTCTAGCACAACCATCCAGAAGTAGATATAACCCATTAAAGTAATCATCTAAGGCTACCTTAGTTAGTAGAGAGAATGCAACATTTATGTATACCACCCTCACTGATCTCCACCTTAACTGCACCAACAATCTTCCTTATGTCATTAGTCATGAGAGCTATGTCTCCACATTCCATGGCTACCAAAAAGCCTTCCACACCCATAGCTATCCCTACATCTTCTACTACTAATGTTGATGCATCATTAATTCTATCACACACCATAGTATTCATGCCCCCTACTTTATTTCTCTAATAAATGTTAGCTTGTATTCTAGGAGCAATTAGTCAATGACCTTTAATTTATCCTACTTGCACACCATTACTAGGGGTCCTCTATCATTCAAAAAAATTTGTGACAAGATTTACTACTCAAATGAGCCATTTAAGGCATATAACTCTTTTTCAACTTATATAAGAGATCAAAAAATTATGCCCTAATTTACCTTATTATTAGGATTTTTATTCTTTTTCATATCCCACTTATCATAGTGTGACTTGTAGCATGGTATATTAATTTAATTCTAGTTGAATAATGTAATCTATTGAAATAGTTTAGACATGTTGCAAACATCTACATTATAGGTGGCACAAAATATGGTGGAATATGTTCCTATCTATGATTAAATTCTTAGTTGAACCAAAACATTATCTATGTTTATTTTTGGTGTTTAGAGATAACTAGTGTTGTAATCTTTATATAAGAATAATTGTAATTGATGTGATAAGCATCCCCTACAAAGAAAACCTACTATCAAATAAGTTTCTAAATGTGTTGCCCTATAGCTATTTTTTGTTTAAAATTATATTCTTGTTGTAAATCCAAATGGTGGGCAACAAAAAATTCTTGAATTTTTATAAGCTCTCCAAGGGCAGTAATACAAGAGTAATTAGATGTTGGAATTCCTATTAATTTCATCAAATAGCATTCAGAGCCAATTTTCTATCTATATTAAGCTTCTAGACTCCATGGGGACCATAGAACTTGGATTGATTATCAAATTAAGGATTTGTATTACTATGCCAGACTTTACTTATTAAATGTGTGTTGGTTGAATATTTTGTAATCTCTTAGTTAATTACAGATTGGTAATTTCAACCATGCATATTATGAGATTTTAATCTCTCCTCTCAAAAAAGGGAGGCTCCCTTCTTACTACTCACTAAAACTACAACTAACCTTGATTATGTACACTAAATTTATCCATAGGTATTACATACATCCTTTTCTCTTTTTTCAAAAAAGATGTTTTATCCTTGCAACAATACTATTATGATATGTAATTCACTTGAAAGTACTATTAAGAGCAGTAGTAACCAATATCCAACGTGAATAAACATAAGAGTAATCAAAGAGATACCAGTGTGCTCCATAGCTATAAATACCCACAAAGCTCAAAGAATTTTGTTGTTTCTAATAATGATTATTAAAGGAAAAAAGTGTAGCACATCGTAGATCAAAGAATTCAACATAAACCACCAAAAGATCCACAAAACTTAGCAAATAACCACAACTCAAAGTCTTTGAATTATCAACCAAGTTCACACACTAAAACATAAACACCAAATATAATGATGTACCATAAATACTATCAAGATCATATTTGAATTTCTATTGAAATATGAGATATAATGCCACTTAATCAACCAATTGCAAGAAAAATTAGTAATAAGGGTGTAAGAAAAATCTTACACATAAATAATAATATACAAAACAAAGCTGGGATGAGAAATTTTCCTCTTTTATTGATTGGTATTCATATGCACATTAAACACAAAGTCTCAATATTTTTTTCAAATGGGAAACACTTTTCTTCCAAAGATAAAAGGTATCATTTACAATGAAAATCCCTCATATATAGACACAATCTAATTTGATTTAGAACTTGTGTTGTTTTTCATGTAATTACATATAGACATGTAAAATGTCATCAACTAATTACATAATAAAAAATGATTCAAAATAAAATAAGTGTGGGAAAGGCACATCCATCATTCTTCAACATCATTCTCCAAGTTTTCTTCATATTTCCTCATGGCTACTTGGACTTCTAATTTATCTAGACCCGAGGTATGTTTGGAGATGGAAAGAACTCATGTGATTGAGTTATTGATGGTGATGCAAGATTTTTGGTGCCTACTTAAAACTACATTAAGGTTATCCAATGTGAGCTAAATATCCATCAATTTATCAATTGAAGATACTAAGAAAGATTCATCTTTAAATTCTTTCTACATTATTGATGTAAATTATTGGATAGCTATGTCAATGGGATGGAATTTTTGGTTTTCATCAATTACTTAGCAAGGAAACTCCTTGATTCTGATGAATAGATCTAAACCTTTGTGGAGTAGAAATAAATCAATCAAATCTGCTTAGGAATTTGAACACAAAATATTGGAATGGCATGCAAGAGTAGCTACAAAAAAATCATATTTTCTAGTGTTAGAGAAAAAAGGGTTTTGTGCACTAGTGGGAAAAAATGAGCTTCTACATATGTTTTATAAATTCAAATGCAATGGTGTAGAAAAACTAAGATAGTACAAGTGGTTTGATAACTTGGATGTATAGGTGGAAAATTTCTATTTTTTTACATGGCATAAAATTGTCAAGTGTAATATTGAAAAACAATTGAGCTAATAGATGGGATATTTCATTTTAGATGCAGTCACACAAAAAAATGGAGATACTACATGAGGGAAGGAAATCCAAATGCCCAAGAGGAGAAAAATTGAGCTATTGCATGACTTAGTAACTTGGATGTAATGACACTGAATTTTTGAGCTACTACATCAAGGTAACATGTTCAATGTAAGGGAAAAAAAATTTCCTACCCCTACATGGGGTAGAACAAATTTGTGTTCAAGTAGGGAAAAATCCCACCTCTACATGGGGTAGGAAAAGTTACATTCATAAGTGGGAAAAATTCCCAACACTGCATGAAAGATATACAATGAAGAAGAATTTTTTGAACACTGCATGAAAGATATGAAGTGAAGGAGAATTTTTTTGAAACTACATGAAAGATATATAGTGAAGAAGAATTTTCCCAACACCACATGAAAGATAAAAATTGTGCAAGGGAAATAAATTTTAGTGTTCCTACATATGCAAGAAAAATACTAACTCTAAAATTGAACTTTGTAATTCTTAACCTTTTTACAATTTTTTTAAAGGAGAAAAGACTAAACACTCAAAATTACTTTTCAATGATCTAGACCATGCATGAGGGAAACTTAAATTTTCCTCATTTTTCATTCTTAGATAATGTAGGATAAAAAATAGATAAGTTTTGTATGGGTTATCCCATGAATTAAGCACAAATAAATTTAAGGATAATAGCTAGCTCTAATTGGGGAGATTCCTTTTGACCATCCTTTGAAATAATCGAAGGGAGAAGAATCCAACAATCTAAGTTCCTTCATCCATCCATTGGGCTATAGAGTTAGGTGACACAAAAAGACACAAAAAGAGGAAATAAAAAATACACAAAATTATACAAATATTTGTTAAATTATCTGACACCTCTCTTAGTGAAGAGATTCAAATGTTGTCTATTGTGAGGCAGTGTAAATGGTGTCTTGTCTTGGTATGCTAGAAGAAAATTGTTTTCACCAGAAAGTTGGTGAATTGTGTATGGTCCTCTCCATAAGGAATCAAACTTTCCATGCATTCATTTTGGTATCTTCTTTTGTCCCACAATGCATCGTACAATGTCATATTCCATGATCCTAAACACGATTTTGATAATTTCTTAGCCTTTTATTTTTTGTTCGGTACAAATTTGTCACCTAAAAAAAAACCAACTCAACATCATCTTGAGTATGAAGATTTTTAATTCCTTCCTTACATGTAATCTCCATCTCTAACAACAATGCCTCATATTTTGTAGTTTTATTAGTATCATCAAATTGTAGTATGAAAGAAAAAGAGAAGTTTTTTCCTTGCGGAGATATTAAAATAATCCCTAATCTAGATCTTGTGGAATAGCATCTACCATAAAATTCTAAAGTCCAAATATCATTTGAACTCCAAATATTGATGGTTTAGAAATATGCGATCTCTTCATCTATATAGGTTTCACATTCTAAAGAAGATTATTTATCTGAAAGAGATGAGCCAATAGTTACCTACTATTAATTTAAATCATTATCTAAAGACTCAAACACTTCATCATTTTTCCAAAACAAAAAGCCCATCCCAATAGACTCAAAGAGAATCTGAGTCTTTGGGTCATCAAATTTTGTTACATAAAACATTTCTTCCCTTTCCAAAAATAGTTTATGCATAACACCCATGATGGGTATCTTGGCCTCAAAATAGTGCATATTTATTTCTCCATCAACATCTTTGTAGAAGTTACATCCAAACAATATACCATAGGAGGTTGGGATGTTAACTACCAAGATAGTCATTTTAATCTTCTTGTCTAAAAATGCATCAAATGCAAATTGTGCATCTTTAATTTTCCAAATAATGTGAATTGCTTGTTTTCCACTGAAAAACATTAGCCAAATGTTTTTGTTAGATTCAAACCCAAAGTGATAGCCACTTTGGGATGCATCAAGTTGTTGGAGGAACTTGAATCAATGACATAATTTCTCAACTTAAAACCATTAACAAACAAGAAGATACAAAATAGATCTATATTTCTAAGGATGTATTAGGGAGTTGAAACCAAGTTACTTTGCAGAGGGCTAGGTTTGGGAATAGCTACTATATCCTAGCAAGAATCTCAACTAGGATGAGTTCCCTTGTCTTTCACAAACTTAACAAGTTAGTCAAACTAGTTAGGATTTTCTTGAGATATTCAGTAGCTGGCATCTAGATTTTGGTCTTCTTTGCATGGTCTATAATGTAAAAGGTTTGATAGGAATTCATCAAAGAAGATGGGATATTTTTTTTTAAGTCTTAGGAATATGAATACTAGTCTTAGGAATTGGAGTATTGGTCTTATGCCTAAAAGAATATGCAGGAGAATTTAAGGTACTTACTTGCTTACTTCTTATTCTACCTTTTGATTGAACTAGTAAAGGATATCCCCTTTTAGCAATAGTAACTGGTGGACATGGGTTATCCTTTGCTTTCGTTGTATCATCTTTCTAATGATCAAGTTGATTTTTGCAATCGGTATGCACAAAATATGCATTATAAAAACTTTTCCTCTTCTTGCTTCACTCCATATTGCAAGAAACAAATGTTAGAAACATCATCTACATCTAATTCCTCATCTTAGAAGAGATTGGTGTTATCTTCTAAGAGATATTCTAGCTACAAAAAATGTTCTTGATCAACTTCATAATATCCCATTGTGAAATTTGTTGGTGGTGCCTCAAGAGCAAGTCATCCTTGTTGTGCATGAAGTCTATTTTGGTTCCTTACAAAAATTTCAAAATAATTTGAAGAATTAGGATAAGTCCTCCTTGGAATGTCATCGTAGAAAGGAGCAGATGAACATTGAGAAATTTTCTTCTTGAAACATAGGAATCCATTTACTAACCTTTGCACCATAGGATCTATGGTTCTTATGGAAGGTTGGGCCAAAGATGTTTGTCCTTAGTTCCTATTTGTATCCTTCCTTATATTTCTAGTGAGGATTAAATAATCCTCCATTTTAGTAGTCATTCTTTAATCATCTACAAGAGTGGCTAGAACCACTCTTTGTAGTTCATAAAAATTACTTCTAGAAATTATGTATTGATATAACAAAGTATTTAAAATTGTGATCTGTTGGCTAAGCATCAACTGGGATCCTAGATATCAACTTGTTGAACTTCACCACAAACTCATGCATGGTTTCACGTTATTCTTTCTTCATTTGTGTAAGTTGAGCTAAAAGGGTATGAGCATCCTCAACATGCTTGAACCTTTCTTCAAATTATTTTCAAAGAGTGAACCAATTTGTAATAGTTTTGGTAGAAATAATATAGAACCAATCAGCCACCACTACTCAGAGAATCTCAATGAACAATCTTACTGATACATCCTTGTTCTTTACAACAATAACTCCACATACAATATAAAATGCAGTGATATGTTCATCTAGGTGTTTCTTACCATCCCCATAGAACTTTGGAATTTTATTGCAAGATCCATGAGGAATTTCATGGTGAGGTGGAGCCAAATTTAAAGGATCAAAAGAACCACCCCAAGGACCTATTGGCAAGAGACACTAAATTTTTTTTTTGGTGTTGTCATTGATGGAAACCCTAGTCAGCTACCTAGTATAAACGTCATCATTTGATCATACCAGTAGACATTTTGAAGATAGCCAATCTAGAACAGAGCATCCGATAGTTTTGTGCTTGTCGATTCATATGCAGATGTTATGTTGTCATTTTGAGTTGTGGATCCTAGGGAAGATTTTTCAACATATAAGTTGTGTTATCTATGAATCTTAGTGCCTTGTATAATTTTGTGTGCAAGTTAGAAGATCTAGTTGTTGATTTTCTATTTAATAGTGCATGAAGGCCGACTTGGTGGATGTAGCGTGTCCCAAATATTTTTGGAGTTATTGTTTAAGTTTTTTTGTGATTGAAAATTTTGATTTGGGTACTAAATATGTTGTGGTCAACTTTGGTGGATGCACATTGAATATTATTCATGATTTGAGCCAACAATTTGTAAACATCTCATGTTTTATTGGAGCTGACATGTAGCAATTAAATCCTTAGTAGCAGATATATATAAGTGATTGATAACATCACTTTGATATATGTATGAAGTAAGTTGATGTGTGTTGTGAATTTTAGAAGGTCTGTAGAGCGACTATGCACAATTTTACTTGTCAAATAAAGGATTTGTGATGTGAGTTGAAGTTGAATAGAGAAAAAGTGTAGAATTAGTTAGAAGGTCAATAAATTGATTGATGAGCTTAACTGAAACTGTAATCAGGCATTTGTAGATGCTACATTATTAGTACAATCTTTTGGATGTAATCCAAACCTTTTATAAGGTAGTGATCCTTTCTATTTTTGAGCAGTGAGCTCTAGGTAGTGTCCCTGAATGCAAGTGGATTCCCATTTTGTAAAATTTTATTTTGAGTATACTTAGATAATATTGTGAATTGACCTCCACTGTGGTTTTTCCCCTAAGAAGGTTTCCATGTAAAAAATATTGGTGTTATGGTTGCTTTCTTTATGTTCATGCATATTCATTTTGGTTGAATGTTATCATTACTTTAAAGATTAGATTAATAAAGTTAAAATTTGCAAAACACTGATTCACCCCCCCTCTCAGTGTTCCTTGATTCCAACAATTAGTATCAAAGCCTAGTTCCTCGAAAGAAGTTTAACAACTTGGGGAAGATCTTGGAAAGTGTTTCAACAGATTCAAGCAGTCTTCAACAAAAACTTTTGGTGGACCTATATTATTTTGATCGGTCAAAATTTGAAGTTTGGGAATTACAATCAAATCTCATGAATGTTGAGAGATTCATTGAGTCATTGAAAGACAAAATATGTTATGAAATAACTTGTACAATAGAAGAATATGATATGAAATATGTTGCAAATACTTGATAATAACAAAGAATAACAAGCCACTTTAAGGGGGAAAACCTCCAAATATCTCTAATGAGAACACACTTCACAAGATGATGATGAAATAAGACTCACCACCTCCTATATATACCTATTTATACCTAAGATATCACCTAGGCTGACTTAGACACCCCTATATAAGGCCTAGGCCAACCCAACCAACTAAATAATAATATAATAATGATAACATGACTTAATTAGGAGTTAACATAGCCACAAGTTAACTATCCATAACCTGGTGTACACCAATATTAAGGGTGTAGCATTCCCCCTTCTTCAAAGAAGCATTGTCCTCAATGCTAATCAAGTTTGGATTCTTTTGAATGAACTCCTTGTCCTCCCGTGTGGCATCTTCAATTGGTAAATTTTTCCATTGGATGAGATACTCAGTGAGAGTTCTATTCGTCAGCTTCTTTGTGTGTGTTTGAAAAATGTACTCTGATTCCAAAATGATTCTTCCTTCTTCATTGAGCTCTGGTAGTGTTATTTGAGTTGGAATATTATTCCTAATTACCTTCTTCAAATAAGAAACATGAAAAAATGGATGTATCTTTGTTGTTGGTGGTAACTCTAGCTTGTAGGAAACACTACTGATCTTTTGCATGATTTGGTATGGACCATAATATCTTGGAGACAACTTATTATTCTTTTTTTGTTGCTTCAATGATATTTTCTTATAAGGCCGCAATCTCAAGAATACCCAATCCCCAACTTCAAAACTTATTTCACTATGATGTTGGTATGCATGTTGTTTCATTCAATTTTGTGTCATGGATAAATTCTCCTTGAGTCCTGAAAGTACCTGTTGTTGATAAAGCAAGTAGTCCTCTACTAACTAAACTCTTGGTGACACCTTTATTGATGATGTGATTGAAGGAGGATGATATCCATAAAGTGCCAGAAATGGAGACATTTTTGATGAGCTATGAAAAGAAGTGTTATACCACCATTCTACAAATAGTAGCCAATCTACCCATTAAGGTTGTTTCTTTGAAGTGAAATAACGTAGATATCCATCCAAACACTTATTAACAACATCAATTTTCCCATCTGATTGAGGGTGGTATGAAGAACAATGAGCTAATTGAGTACCCAAACATGAGAATAAATCTTTCCAAAAGTGACTAGTGAAGATAGGTTCATGATCACTAACAATAACCTTAGGTGTACCATGAGGCTTTTGGATTTTCTCCAAAAAATATTTTTCCACTGCACTTGCTATAAAAAGATGTGATAATGCAATGAAATGTGCATATTTAGTGAGGCGATCAACTACTACCATGATGACATTATGACCTTTAGATTTGGGAAGCCCTGTGATGAAGTCCATGGACACCTCTTCCCAACATTGGCTAGGAATAGATAAGGGATACAAGAGACCTAGCACCTTAATTGTATCCCCTTTATTCCTTTAACAATCCAAACATTCATCCACAAATTTTTGATCACCTTTTAGCCCATCCCAAAAAATATCTTGCTTGAATCAATGATATGTCTTCAAAAATCCTAAATGACCACCAACTGGAGACTCATGCAACTCTATGAGAATATTGTGTTTAAGAGTGGAATTCTTGTAGACATACAAATACTCTTTATACCCAAGAGTATCTCCCTTCCAACAAAACTTATCTGAACTACTATGTTCATTTTTTAATTGTTGGATGAGATTACTTGTAACAACATCATTTTGCCACTCTGCTTTGGCTTCCTCCACCCAATTTGCTTGTAATATTCAAAAGGCACACAATAAAGCTTCATCTTTCTCATCCTTCCTTGAAAGTTCATCTTCTACAATATTTTCCTTCCCTTTCTTATATAAAGTCTCAAAGCCATATCCTAACATCTTAGTGACCCATTATTTTTGCTCTTCAGAAGATAGTCTTTGTTCTAAAAAATATTTTCGGCTATCATGATCTATCTTAACCTTGAAGTGTCTACCCATTAGATAAGGCCTTCATTGTTTAACTGTATGAAGGATTGCTAGAATCTCCTTCTCATAAATAGGTTTTTGTTGATTCTTACCCTTTAATTGACAACTCTCAAAAGCAATTGGTCATCCTTCTTGCATAAAAATTGATCCTATCCCATTTCTAGAAGCATTGCATTCCACAATGAATTCCTTGGTGAATTCGGGAGTGGAAAGTACTAGATTTTACACATAGCCTCCTTCAATCTCTCAAATATTGTATTAGCGGACTCGTTCCAATGAAAATAATCCTTCTTCAATAGAGTGGCGAGGGGTGCTGCTATACGACCATAATTCTTCACAAATCTTCTATAATACCCTATCAATCCCAAGAAACCCCTCAATTTATTAATGGTTTTTGGAATAGGCCATTCCATGATAGCCTTAATTTTGTTAGGGTCCACCTTTACTCCTTCATGTGAAACTATGTGTCCCAAATAATCCAGCTCCTTAAGACCAAAAGCACACTTAGATGGCTTAGCATAGAGTTGATGATCTTCAAGAATATGTAATGCTTGATCCACATGTTGCAAATGTTCTTCCCAAGTCTTGCTATAAATCAATATATCATCAAAGAATACTAACACAAACTTTCTCAAGAACTTCTTAAAAATGAAATTCATCAAAATTTGGAGTGTAGATGGTGCATTGGTAAGACCAAATGGCATAACCAAAAATTCAAAATGACCCTCATGAGTTTGAAATGTTGTCTTATAAATATCTTCATCCTTAATCTGAATTGGGCAATAACCAAATCTAAGATCTAACTTGGTAAAATACATAGCTAGATTCAATTCATCTAGAAAATCATCAATTCTTGGAATAGGAAACTTATCTTTAATGGTGTACATGTTGACCACTCTATAATCTAGACACATGTGCCAAGTGTCATCCTTCTTACGTACCATCACCACAGTTGAGGAGTAAGCACTTTGGCTATGCCTAATCATTCTTGCCTCTAGCATCTCCTCAACATTTTTTTCTATCTCACTCTTTTGTATGTGTGGATACCTTTAAGGCCTGATGTTCAGTGGTTGGATCCTCATAACTAATTGTATGGCTCTGATATCACTTGTTATGGAATAACTTGCACAATAGAAGAATATGATATGAAATATGCTACAAATTCTTGATAATAACTAAGAATAACAAGGCACTTCAAGGGGGAAAACCTCCAAATATCTCTAATGAGAACAAACTTCACAATATGATGATGAAATAAGACTCACCACCTCCTATATATATACCTATTTATGCCTAGGATATCACCTAGGCTGACTTAGACACCCCTATATAAGACCTAGGCTGACCCAACCAACTAAATAATAATATAATAATGATAACATGACTTAATTAGGAGTTAAGATAGCCACAAGTTGACTATTCATAGCCCGGTGTACACCAATATTAAGGGTGTAGAAAAATCAATAAGTTCGGGGAGAAGAGAAGGGAACTCTGTGATCAGATCAAGTAGCAATATAGTAAATGCATTGTAGATGAACAATTGAGTCAAGCCCTGAAGGAAAAGATAAAAGAATGTGAAAATTTTTCCAGAGATAATGTGTCCTAAAGCATGAAATGGAATCTATTATGATGAGGATGACCAAGGAGATTCAAGAGAAAAAGAAGAATGAAGAGAAGCTTGTATAATCCTTGAAAGAGAAATATGAAGAATGCAACTGAATTACTGATGGATTCAATTAGTTAGAGCTTGAATTGGAAAAATCTAGACATAATGAGGAAGAGCTTGAAAAGAAAATTGATGATCTCAGAGATGAACTTGCTATTGAAAATGAATTCAAAGAGAAGTTCAAGACTAGCTCAGCCAAGCTTGATGAACTGATTAAAAGTTAGAGAACTAAAGATGACAAGCGAGGTATTGGATATGAAAAGGGATAAAGTTCCAGATCTAGGAAAAGGATATTTAGGCAAGGAAATTAGATGAATAATGGTGGAAAGTATCTGGTAAGACAACTTAATGCTCAAAAATTCAATGGTCACTATTTTTTGCAATAAGTTTGGTCATATGGCCTCTCAATGTAGGAGTAGAATGAATTCAAGTGGTCCTTCATTCTCTGGTCAGTGCTTTAATTGCAATAAGTATGATCATAAATCAAATGAATGCAGAAGTATGATGAACAAATTTTTCAATAGAGATGTTAGTACATACAATATATTTGTCCATAATGCTAACTAGTGCAAATCAAGAGAATATCAATGGGATAACTGGTCTAGAAAAAGAAATGTGGTGTGTGACAATTGCAACAAATCTGGTCATATTGCTAGATTTTGTAGAAGAGGTCTTGTAAATCAAAGGAGAACATGCAAAAGGAAAAGTAACTACAAATCATATCAGAAGGAAAATGAAGAAGATATGGGTGAAGAAGAGTCACTTTGATGTAGGAAATGGTTCCACCCTAGAACCAACTTTTGGTAATTCCTCCAGGAATTAGATTAAGGCTTCTAGCCTAGGGGGAGCTATCAAGAAAATCCTTCAAACCCCCTATCGGTAGTTGATACCAAGATGTGGATGAGTGTAATGATTGCTGTAGACACTAAAAATTGTCCTAGGCTTGCGATTTCTAAATTCTCCATCATTTCCCCTTTCATTCTTCATAATTAAATAATTTTTAATTATTTAATTATTTTCTAAAGTCATAATTCTTCTATTAATTAAATAATTTTAATTAGTTAATTAATTCATTTTCTATCTTTATTCCTCCCTGATTAATTAAATAAATTTTATTTATTTAATTAAGTCACTAATTAAGTCTTCTTTCTAAAAATTAAATAAATTCTTATTTATTTAATTTTTATCCACCTTCCACTATAATTAAATAATTAAATAATTATTTAATTATTCATTAGCCTTTTCTCTCATAAATTAAATAAGTTTTATTTATTTAATTTGGTCCACTCTCTTGAATTTTGAATTAAATCATTATTTAATTCAAAATGATTCCTTTTGTCACATTCTTCTATAATTAAATAATTATTTTAATTATTTAATTATTCATTGGTCACCTAGATTAAATAATTTTTATTATTTAATTTATCCTATCACCTCTTTGTCTGTGCCAATCTTATCTTCCAAATCAAATCTTATCTCTTGACATCTCGTTTAATTTTAGCCCTTGATTAAATTATCTTATAATTCAATCTTAGCCATTCATTTCTTGTCATTTCCCTAATTTTGACCTAACCCTAGTCCATACTACAACTTTCAATTTTGGCCATTGATTAGGACACCTTATTGACATTCAATCTCATTCATCCGTTCAAAATGGCATTTTCTATAAAATGCCATTTTCCTCTCATTTTTAGACATAAGGAGGGCATTGGATTTTAGACATAAGGAGGCATTGTATTTTAGACATTAGACATCACAGAATTTGTCATCTTACTTCATTTAGTCTTGGCATATTTAGGCATAGGCATTTTACTCATATTGTCTTAGGCATTTAGGCATTGATCAAATCCTTCAAAGCTTGGTGTAGGACTTAGACTTTTATTTTAGATTGCTCGTATGATGAATCTAAGGGCAACACATCAACCAGCAAGCTAGAAGGTGTTACAAAAGTGAATCATGGAGGTCTCAGCAGTTTTCTGGTATAATCGTTCTTTCATTTACTTCCATTGTATTTTGTAATTGCTTTGGGTTTATTTTCTTCATTGATTTGCTAACATTGAATATAATCCTAAATTTACCCTCAGTTACAATTGCATTAATTATCTATAGGCATTTTTGAATAGTTGGAGAGACTATTTATGTAGAGTTGAAGATTTGCAGAAGAGTTATCCTTCATAGTGTAAGGAAGTAGGGTATCTAGATGAGTTAGGGAAAAAGCATTTATTGCATCAAAAATTTAGTTGTGCAAATGATAAAAGGTCATTTTTATTCATCATTTGTCACTTTGCACCTTGAGAAGAAGAATTTTGGAGAGCTCTAAAGGGAACTTTGGTTAAATTTGGTGAAGATTCAAGGGTGAAGACGATTTTGCAATCAAACCCTATTCCGGCGAAAAGATATTTATTGGGAAAACTTGTGAACTTGTGAATTTGTGAAAATGGCTACTCTATTGGTAGTTGATGTCAAGGCTAGACCCCATCCAAAATTCAAGTGGCATCCTTTCAAATCTATTGATACTGATCCCTTAGGTGCATTTTCATCTATTTTGTATGACATCTTGCATATTGAAGACATTAGGGCATACATTCATGCAAATATAGAGGATTTAGGGAGCTTGCATTTGCTGAATTTGTATTCAAATCATATATTTGGAGAGGATTTCTATGTTAAACTTGAATTCAAAACCCTAGAGGAGAAGAAATTCATGCAAATTGTAAAATTCCCCATGTTTGATGAAAGCGAGTGGGTTTGGTATATTTTGAGCTAAGTTCATGTTGAATTTATGTGGTTGAGTCAACCTTTCAAGATTACAAAAGAAGCCATAATCATTGTTACTATTTCAAATTCCTCTAGTAGGTTGCAGATCTTGAAGTTCATGAAGAATCAGATAGTTACTAATGTAACCAGTTCAATATTTGATAAAAGAGCTATGACAATTGATGATATTGTTGATGTGGATGTGAAATTTTCCTCAATGGTCATTGGTTACAAGATTTATCATTCTAGCTGAGATAATTCTATCTCAGGTACAACTATATATGTAGCATATCATATGGTGAAGGACAATTTAGAGTATGATTTATGTGAGTTGCTTCAAAGTCAGTTAATGGAGAGTCTTGGTAAGATCAAGAAATATAAGAAGAATTCCTTTAAATATGGTAACCTATTGATGCATTTGTTCTTTTATTTCATGAATGAAGTTCTAGGAGTTGGAAAAGTCCATTGGCAAGGTGATAAGCCTCTAGTTGTTCAAATTAGAGATATCTTGTATGGAGTTGGTGATAGTAAGACAAGGAAAACTATTATCTGGGGATATTTCAAGAATTTTCAAAATGAAATGCAATCCAAGGAAAGGATAGCTACCTCTATTGTGGAGAAGTAAAAGGGCACTATATGTTTTATGGTAGACATTAATCAATGCTTGATGGAAGCTATTGATCCTAGAACGGTCTAGATTATGCCAATGAGTTATGAAGTTGAAGAAAATATCTTGGAACTATATGCAAAAAAAATTGTTAGTAAGCCTCTGGATCAAACTAAAGAGAGGTTTGGAACCTATGTAGAAAAGAATATACAAGTACATGAGTAGTTGAAGAAACCTATGATAGTCCAGAGAGTAAGGAAAGAAGTTGAAGCATTTGTTGAGAGTATGGGTATATTCATAGAAGTTGTGAGAGAAGCTAAGAGGAAGAGAGAACAAGTTGAAGATGAAAAAGAGCTTGCTATAACTTAATCTACTAGTCTAGCAGCATCGGCTTCCCAAACTAGATCAACAAGGAGCTCTGCACCCCTATCCAGTCCTGCAAAGAAGTCAACCCCTATGAAAGCTCAAGTTAAGGCATCTAGTAAGAGGAAGAAGGACAAGAGTACAATAATACATGTAACTATCTTAGAAGATGAAGAGACAAAATATGATAAAGAAGTAAGGGAAATTAAGCATACCTAGGCAACAAAAATCACTAAGGACAAGCCCTCCGGTCAAGAAGAGAAAGCAAAGAAGAAGGTGAAAACTGAAAAACCAAGTATGTCTATAAGGGAATTTGAGAGAGGCATAGTCAAGGATGGTAATCATAAGCCTCTATGTGAATGGTATGATAACTGCGATAGTGTTGGTCAAATATTTCTTGAGGAAGCTACAATAAAGTATTTGAACAATTTCAATATGACTCTCATTGAGATCATGTCTTAGTTTCCTAAGGAACTATATGAAATTTTGGAAATGAGGAGAGTTAGTGCAAGAACTAAAGAAGAGCAGATGAGAGAATGGATTCTTGCATGTTTATGTCTGGTAATGTCTATTGATGAAATGAAGACAATCCTAAATGAAGAAAAAAGGGATTTCAAGAGCTAAACAAGAGTAAACAAGCTTATGATTGGTCGAACTAAAGAGGTAGCAAAAGAAACTGAAAGAATTCTAAAGGAAGTCTTGCTAAAGAATAGAATTAATGTTGTCTTTGAAGAAGTGCATGTTGAAGATATTTCATCTAGTTCAGTGGATAAAGAGGTAAAGGAATATACAGTTGAGGACAATTAGATTCCTCCTAATGTGCATAATACAAAACTACCCATGGAGACTGAAGCTTCTAAAGTTGTGACTGCTGAAGAAGTTGAGATTCCAAAAGACAAGCAAAAATTTGGAATTGAGGAAATAGTGGTTGAAGAAAAGAAGATTGAAACAAAATAAGTTCCTATGGAAGAAAGAGACATTGCAAAGGTAGTGAAGAAATTTCTAGAAGAACAACAAGAAGAGTTTTATCTTGAATTTGGTGAAGGTCCTATTAATTTGTCTACTTTTTCTCTGATTCGGAAATTGAAAGTTGCATCATTTGCATAGGTGACGGATAGAGAATAATTATTGAAGTCTCACATTGAGGATAGTGAGCTATTGAGTTTTTCATCTTGTATTTTGGAGAGAATCATGCCTACTCATGTTAAGGATCCATCCAATTCTCCCTCTAGAGAGTTGAAGAAGCTTATTAATTCTATTATTACTCATTTTGAGTCCTTTGAGAAGTCAGTTGAGGTCAAAGTACAAAAGGAATTTGATAAAAAAAGTTTCAATAAGGTAAAGTGCATGATTGCTAATGATAAATCATTATTAGCTACCTATGTGAAGAATGTTCAAAGTGCTCTATCTAAAGGTGGAAATATCTATAAGTCATGCTTTTCTAAATTTACTAAGGAGAATGAGAAGAAGATTAAGGATCTTGAGAAATAATTAGCTACTATTTCTGATGCCTTTGATCCTTTAACTATTTTTATTAGAAAGCAAGAAGGTCAGATAATATCCCTACTTAAAAAGATAAAGAGTTTGAAGCATGATAATGACATAATTGTGGAAAGAGGATGTGAGCTTAGAGGCCTAATTGGTTTGAAGATGGAAACAATGTTGAGTGCATTAAGGGAAGCACAAGAAGCTTTGGTGGTCAGTGATCCGAAGAAACTTGAGTCTACAAAGATAAAATATTATCTATTATGTGGTCACGTGACTATTTTGGAGAGCCTCAAGAAGGGTTGGGACTCAAGTTTGAACCTATTAAAGACCAATTTTATAGATCTTTTCAAGTTTGTGTAAGTTGTAGAAACAAGTTTGTATATATGCAATTTGTTTATAGAAATTTTGTATGTGAAATCCCCATATTTTCTATTGATGTCAAAGGGGGAGTATAGAACACTAAAAAATGTATATTCATCTCAAGGGGAGTTGTAGTTTTGAGCTATGATTGAAGATCTTTTTGAAGTCTTGAAGTTAGTAGTGTAATTTATGTTGGTACTAATCTGACTCTTAGTCATTTTTATTGAGTGTTTCCATCAATGCCAAAGGGGGAGATTATTGGCAAGAGACACTACAAATGTTTTCTAGTGTTGTCATTGATGGAAACCCTAGTCAACTATCCGGTCCACATGTCATCATTTGATCATATCGGCAAACAAATTGAAGATAGTCAAGCTAGACTAGAGCATCCAACAGTTTTTTTCTCATCAATTCATATGCAATTTTTTTGTTGTCATTTTGAGTTATGGATCCTAGGGAAGATTGTTCAATGTATAATCTATGTTATATGTGAATCTTAGTGCCTTGTATCATTTTACGTGCAAGTTAGAAGATTCAGTTGTTGATTTTTTGTTTAACAGTGCATGAAAGCAAACCTAGTGGATGTAGCATGTCATAGATATTTGTGGAGTTATTGTTTAAGTGTTTTAGTGATTAAACATTTTGATTTGGGTCCTCACTATGTTGTGGCTGACTTTTGTGGATGTGCATTAAATATTATTCATGATTTGAGCTAATAGTTTGTAAATATTTCATGTTTTATTGGAGCCAGCATGTAGTGATTAAATCCTTAGTAGCACATATATATAAGTGATTGATTACATCATTTTGATATATGTATGAATTAATTTGATGTGTGTTGCAAATATGAGAAGGTCTATAGAGTGAATATGCATAGTTTCACTTGTACAATAAAGGATTTGTGATGCAAGTTAAAGCTGAATAGAGAAAAAGTGTAGAATCAGTCAAAAGGTCAAGAAATCAATTGATGAGCTTAACTAGAACTGTAATCAGGAATTTGTATATGCTAATTTATCAATTTAATCTTTTGGATGTAATCCAAACCTTGTGTAAGGAAATGAGCCTTTTTTTTTTTGAGTAGTGAGCTCTAGGAAGTGTGTTTGAATGCAAGTGCATTCAAATTTTGTGAACTTTCATTTTGAGTATACTCATATAATATTGTGGATTGGCCTCCACTGTGGTTTTTCCCCTAATAAGGTTTCCACGTAAAAAATATTATTGTTATAGTGTTATGGTTGTTTGCTTTATGTTCATGCATCTTTTTTTTGGTTGAATGTTATCAGTACTTTAAATATTGGATTAATAAAGTTAAAAATTGCAGAACACTAATTCACCCCCCTTCTCAGTGTTCTTTGATTCCAATAGGACCATGAGGTGGTTGAGTAACCATTCTACCTTGATTGATATTTGATATGCATATTAAACACAAAGTCTCAATATGTTTCTCAAATGGGTAATGATTCATTTCCATAGATAAGAGGTGTCATTTATAAAGAAAATCCCTCATATTTATAGAGGAGAGTTGAGAGAAAAAATAGGAAAAGATAATCTAAATTCACTTATTCAACAACATAGTCTAATTTGATTTAGGACTTGTGCTATTTTTACATGTAATTACATATGCATAAAAGACATGTAAAATGTCATGAACTAATTACATAAATAAAAATTCTTGAAAATAAACGAAGTGTGGAAAAGGCACATCCAAATGCATTCTTCACCATCTTTCTCCAAGTGGTCTTCATATTTCTTCATGGCCGCTTGGACTTTTGATTCAACCTGACCTAAGGTATGTGTGGACATGGTAAGAACTCATGTGATTGAGTCCTTGATGGTAATGCCACCTTTCTAGTCATTTTCTAAAACTATTTTAATGTTATCCAATGTGAGTTGAATATCCATAAATTTTTCAATTGAAGCTGCTAAGAAAGCTTCATCTTTAAATATCTTATGCATCATTGATGTAAATTCTTGGATAACTATGTCGGTGGGAAGAACTTTTTAGTTGTCATCAATTACTTGGCAAGGTAGCTCTTTGCTTTTGGTGAGGAGGTTTGAACCTTCATGGAGTGGCAAGAAATCAATCAAAACAACTTAGGAATATAGAAACAAAATTTATTAGAATGGCATGCAAGAGTAGTGGGTATGTGCAGGATCATCATGGAAAAAACAAGCCCTTAAGTGGAAAAAAAAATTAGAAAAAATAGAGTTAGGAAACTTAACGTAAAAATTTGAATAAGTTATCTATATTATTTCAAAAATATGTAAGAATACAATCTATAGAAAATTGAATGTAGTTTCTAAACTACTAGGTTTGTTTAAAAAAATAAAAATCTATTTGGTGAAAATTTGAAATTTCAATACGTGGTACTTAAATTTCGGCAAAAAGAAGTAGATGTTTGTCTAACCACCCTAACCACAATAAAATGATAATATATTTTTATAATATTATAGATATAAGTAGAGGACTCATGCCCCATGTGATGCATTTTTTGTAATTTTTTCCAAGTAAATAATTAATTATGAATTTTTTATTACAACTTTTTTAAAAATATTAAAACTCATATGTCTGAACACCTTAACTTGGTCAAAACTTCATGAAATTCAATTTTTATTTTTTTAATCCTATAGTATATGAAGCATAGAATTTGACACATATTTTGGATTCAAAAAATATGATACCATTTGAAAGCTATAGATGTTTTTCAATCAGCCTATCAATCAGGACTTTAGTCATAAATTGAATAGAAAATGAATAATAATTAATTATTAAATTCAAAGTAAAGTATAATTTATATCGATGGAAAGTTGAGAATCTCCTTTAAAAACACTTTTTCGTTTTATCAATTTTGGGTAAAAAAAATAGTCATCAGCCACATACCCATCATATTGCCACTTTTTGGCCCATCATGATCCTACACATACCCTAGTTGCAAAATTTTCATATTTTCTAGTGTTAGAGAAAAAAAGGGTTTTATGAACTAGTGGGAAAATTTGAGCTTATGCACGTGTTTTTACAATTCAGATGCAATTGTACAAAAAAATTGAGATACTATAGTGGTTTGATAACTTGGATGCAAAGGTAGAAAAATTCTGAGCTTTTACACAAGGTAAAACTTCCAAGTGTGATATTGGGAAAAAATTGAGCTACTAAGTGGGATATTTCACTTTAGATGCAAAGGAATATAAAAACTGAGATACTACATGAGGGAAGGATACTAAAATGTACAAGTGGAGAAAAAATGAGCTATTGCTTGTGACTTAGGAACTTGGATGTAATGACTAAATTTTTTAGTTGCTGCATCAAGGTAACATGTTCAATGTAAGGGTAGAATTTTTTTCCCGCCCCTACATGGGGTAGAAAAGAGTTATATAAGGGCGGGGAAAAATATCGCCTCTACATGGGGTGGGAAAAGTTACATGCATAAGTGGGAAAATTTCTAGACACTACATGAATGATATGCAATGAAGGATAATTTTCCTAACATTGCATGGAAGATATGCAATGAAGGAGAATTTTCTTGACACTGCATGAAAGATATTCATTGAAGGAGAATTTTCTTGATACTGCATGAAGGATAAAAATACGCAAGTACTAAAATATGTAAATGTACTGAATTTTAGCATTTCTACATACTTAGGGAAAAGACTAACTCTAAAAACTAAACTTTACAATTTTTAACCATTTTATAATTTTTTGAAAGGCGAAAAGTCTAAATACTCAAAATGAATTTTCAAGGATTTGGACCACACATGAGGGAAAGTAAAATTTTCCTCATTTTGCATGCTTAGAGAATGTATGCTACAAAATAGACAGGGTCCATAGGGGTTATCCCATGAACTGAGACTAGCTAAATTCAAGGATAACAATGTGCTATATTAAGAAAAAAATCTTGCTAAATTATTTTTGGAACTGTTGTAGTTGATCCTAATTAGTTTATTGAAAATAGCATCAAGGAATATAATTGAGTCATCATTATTTTATTTTCTTTGTAAACATCAAAGTTCTTGGGTTTCGTTGAGGCCATAAACTAATCCTTCTTTGGATTATTTCAATAAAAAATTATAAGAAACTTCTATAGAGATACTATTATAGAATTAGTAAGTTGTTTAAACTATAGTAGTATACAACTTGTCTAAGATATAATTCCACAATAACATCTATCTTCATCCTTTTACCATTACTATTTGATAATAAGAAGCTTAATGTGACCATGCCCTACAATTATGTCATAGGCTATTTTCCAAATTTAGAACATAAATGATTACAAACATATATAGAAATATATTAATATATAAAAATTATGGTTTTGACTTAAATCTAAGGCAAAGAACCCAAGAATATATGCAATAAATAAATACAATTGAGAAAAAAATTGAATATAGAAGATGAAAAGAGATTGGTGAGGAAATCAAGAATGTTTTATATCCAACATAAAAAAATTCTTGGTAAAAATACTAATATTATAACATTTCTTATTTACCTACAACTGTTGATGTTGTAAAAATAATACATCAAAAAGAAAAAAATGGTAATTTAAGGTGCCAATATAATCATGATTGAATGTGGTGGCATAGCGAGATCTCTTATAGTTAGAGGTCCTACACAAAATCATAATCTTTGAGAATTTGACAACAATTTCAAAAACTATAAAAGGGACTTTTCAAGCCAAAATTAAATCATTAAAAAATGCAAAAAAAATAATTTAGTAGAGAAAAAATGTGTAGGAAATATTGGCACCTCCAAACAACATTCCCATTGTCATTAATGTCAACAGACTGTAAGTTGACAGAAGATGAGGGGTTCTCATCATGTATTTGGGTAGTCACTTGGACTGAGAAAGTTGAAGTGAAACTTTTTGATGATCTTCAAGGTGGATTTTTCCATGACTTCACCATGATATGGATAGTCTTTCTGGTGCTTTTTCCAAACAAAAGAGAAGGGGAGATGTACTAACCATGATGTGCAATAGATAGATAGAATTAAATTTTTAATTTTTCAGGATGAATGGATTAGATCACTCTAGTCGTCTCACATCCCCTCTACATCATTGCACATAGTTGATCTTGAAGTTAGCAAGATACATATCAAAGAGAGAACACCTTCAGCCTAATTAATTAACTTAAAAAATTCCTTCATCGTAAAACCAACATTTATTCAAGTTTATCATAAACTGAATCCTTATTTAATATGATTTTATACATGTCTAGGAAAAAAAGTATTTATCCATGTGCTTTGCAAATTCCTAACAAATACTTTTAATTATGCTCTTTTCAAATTGTCTTGAGCGTTTTTAGACAAAGTAAAATGATATTGTATTTAGCTTATGGCTAGAAAAATAGAGAATTATTACATGCATGTAAAAAATGTATAAAAATAATATCACATTGTGCTTTACAAGTTTTCAAGCACACAATAGTAAATGCTATGATATCCATATACAACTTGGTAGAAGGAAGAAATCAACATATCAAACAATCAAGATGATTTCAATGGTCTTGCATCCTTACTTAAGAAGTTGGAGACATCAATCTATCAAAGAATCTTGGTTCAATTCATAGAGGGAATCCCTTTAATCTAAATGTTTAAAAATATATATAGTTTGAAAATTAAATCATTTATATAAAATATTTAAGAAATAATATTATATATGTGATATATGTGATATATATATGCTTCTATGGTTTTATTGTTCATTTTGAGGAATATATTTTCATACATAAAGTAAATTTATGAATACATACATAATGAGATATATTTGATTTTTGATGAAGTTTGAAAATTATAGTAAGGATTTTATCTTTTTGATATGTACTTTTTTAAATATTGAGATGTAAGTACATCTTGAGTAATTCAAGAGATCAAATATCTTCTTTTTTTAATCATTTTTATTCAATGTTTTTGTCAAGGCTATATTTGAGGTATATATGGCATAAATTTTAACTTAATTCTTTACATAATATTTTAGATTATTTATTATTGCGAATTTTTATAATGGTCAATTTTAAGCCATGGTTATGGAAAAAGTTCTAAGAAAGTTGGGTTGGGAATTTTATTAGAAAAGAGTGTACTTGTGCATATTTGAAACCAAACAATATGTTTGGATGTTGAAAATTTGTAATTTTAAAATTTTTGGAAATTTAAACATTCATCAATAATAGTTTAGAAAATTTTATGGTTTTTATGTTGAGAATAATTTTAAAATTTTAAAAATTGGGGATGATTTATGAGCAGTAATATTATGAAAATCCATGAATCCCTCTTATTTTTGTGTTTAAATTATTTTTAGATTATGTTTGAAACTTTATTATCTCACTTTCATGCATTGATTTATCTATGTTGAAAGTTTGTCATTGATGATGTTGTTTGGAAACATGAACATAGAAGGTACATAGACACATAATGTAGTGTTGTCATTGATGTCAACATTGTTGTTGATTAGTTTGATTATTCCTAATAGGTTTTTGGAGTTGTTAAGGAATAAATTTGTTCAAGTTATTATGTTCCAAAAATTTCAATTATGTGGGAAATTGGTTAAGTATCAAATTTGATAATTCAGTGTAATTGGGCATTGGTTTTTGGTTTTGCACCACTCCACAAATGAAGGTTTCACTCTGCACTTCTAACATAAATTTTCTAGATGTTAGATGTATGTAATTATGAGATTTCATCATGTTTGGAAAAGTGGATTGAGAGATATGAGTAATAGAGTTTAGCTTGGCAATTCATAATTATTTTATGTACAATATGTTTGTGTGGGAGAATATGCACTTTTCCATGGATAATTTTTTAGCTTTGCACTCTTGAGGATAATTTTTTAGATGGTATTAGAGCATGTATTCTACTTGCATCGAATTTCGAGGTCCACATGTTGAGATGTGGATACACAATTAAAGAGTTTTCTTTTAGGTCTTATAACCATGCCGACCTAACACATTTGATGTTGTGCATATGTTAAACAAGTTTTGTTGAATTATGTAGGATCTATTATAGGTCCTTGTTGACCTATTTTAAGGCATTTTAAGCTTTGAATTGTGGCATGTTGTGTGGATGAAAATTTTGGAGCTAACATGGTATATTTTGATTTCTACATCTAATTAGGCCAACCTAATTAATGCTATGTCTAAGCGGATACATATGATGGATTATTTTCAATATTTAGGAGGAATTCAATGTAAGGATTGGGAATTTTCTTCATGTATATGATGTGAATTTGATTAGAATAAGTGTGAATTTAAGATGTGAATGTTGATTTGAAGATCGGAGTTGTGTGAATGAAGAGAAAGGTAGAGTATTGAATTACTATCAGATAAAGATTTCCATTGAGCTTCAATGGGACTATACTCATGCATATGTTAGATGTAATTATAATAGCTCAAAATAGGTTGTGAGCCACCATCTCCCTTCTATCTATTTCTCTATGGATAGTGAGTCCACCTATAGTAACCACTTTTGTAAATATGTTGGTTTTCCAATGTTTTTGATCAAAGCACTGTGTTTTCAAACCACAAGAAATATAACATCCTAGCTCAATTGGTACGTTTTTCTTAGTGGGCTTGCCTCATTCCCTTTGTAGAAGAAGAGATGATTTTACATGCAACCAAGGAGAGATTATAAAGGTATGCTAAGAATGAAGTCTTAACCTCTATACTTTAACCAAGATCAGACATGGTAAGTAACTTCTCGGAATCTAAGTTCCAATGCACCACTTCGATAAACTCGGTGAATAGGTTAATAGGCCACTACAAATAAGGGTTTTATTTCAGACTTTCTGTTTGTGGAGATTGACCCATATGGCAAGAGTCCCCTTTCAGATCCATCTTGTCGGAATCAATCACGTGATATTGGTGTTTACTCCAATATCCACATTTATATCCCAGTTGGAAATACTCTTGGCTTTAGAGTGTTACCGGTTGATTCATTCCCTTGGGTGAGTGTTTTTTCCCCAAGGCAGGCCCTCTAAGATAAACAAAAGCAAATAAACCTATTCATAGTTCGATCAACCCTTGTTTAGAAACAAAGGGAGAACAAATGAAATAAATTTATCCACACTCGCACAATATTTTGTTCAATTTTAAACCCAAAGATGAAGTGTGGAGGTGATTTCTTTGTCTCAACCTAAAATGATGAAAAAGGCCTTTTGATTCTCAAGATTGCTATAAAGTGCGAGAGAAGCGCATACGTCCTTTCTCAATGAGGTTAGTTCAAGTAAGCTCTCACAAAACAATGTAGCACATGTTCATTTTAGATCTCACAAACCAATAATGAATTCGTTTTAAAGCACCAAAGGACAAATGAGAGTTGTCTTGTTCAATTGTTAACCAAAAAAATAAAGTCTAGTAAGTTGTAGTCCTAATGTTAATTTTAAACCCTTTGCAACAAGAATTCAAAAGTTCTTTTAAAATCCCAAATGAAATTAGTAGATCCTAAGCATAAAAAGGATGACAACTTTTCCTTAAGAAGAATAAAGAATCCTCTAAAAGTGTTAAACAAACACTATAGTTTTTTAAAAAACTTGTTACAATGATGTGATAATGCTTTTCCTTTGACTTCCATGATCCATGATCCTTTAAAACCTTCAATACAAGCTTCAAATGTTAGATTACATCAAGAAACAAGAAGATATGAGGGTTAGATAAATGATTAAGCATAAAAACCCTAAAATTTAGACCAAGTTTCATTGTGATTTGACATTAAGTGAAAATTTGAAAATTTTAACTCTATAAAAGTTGATAATAAACTACACCATTGGATAGCTTATGAAATTCTACCCCATTTCAAAAGAAAAAAGCTTTGAAAAAGACCAAGAAATGACCAAGATACGACCATTTTAAGTTTGCATGAAAAAGAAAGAAATCCAAGCGGTTATGTTTGCGATGGAGGCTTTGTTTGATTTTGTAGCGGCGCTATATGGAAATGCTGGAGACTCTAGCGATGTAGTTTGATTTTTGAGTAGTGCAGTTTGATTCCAGCAGTGCTATATAGCCCCGCTGGACTGTGAGTGGCGCTATATGGCCCCGCTAGATTGTCAGTGGTGCTATATGGCCCCACTGGACTATGAGCAACGTTGTTTGAAGTTTTTAGCGGTGCAATTTGTTTCCAATGGTGCTATATAGCCCCGCTGGATTGTGAGCAGTGTTGTTTCCTGTAAACAAACAAAAACACATAATTTTGACAAAAAACGTGATTGGAATGTGAGATTTCCCTCCTTCTAGTGCCAAATGTGTGAACCCCAACCTTGGTACCTACAAAACAACAAGAATAAACAAGTTAAAAAAGAGATTGCAAGCCAAGACAAGGATTCCCCATGAAATCCATTTACAAACTCAAAATAGGAAAGAAAACAATGAAGAACTCAATAAAACAAGAACATATATATTCAATCCTAATTAAATGTGCAAACTCATAATCCCATGGGGGAATTGGTGCCAATTTGATGTGGAAATTGGCCCTTTCCAAACTCCAATGATGCAAGCTTGATGAATGTTGATGAATGATGAGGGTTGATCCACTTTGTGAATATTCAAATGTGCTCCATGATGAAAAACCTGCATAACCTAGCTATGGATGGATGATTCTTGCAAATGCTTGAAGATGTATTTGATTATAGTAAGTTTACTCAAATTGTGGATGGATCAAATGAAGGATGATCTCTTCATTTATAGATGAGATTGATTAGAGAAGAGGAAAAAGGGATGAATGTGGGACTAAACTTCAACAAATGAGAAGAAGCCACATGTCATCATGTGAATGGTTGAAGAATGAGCACATTTTGAAGAATGTGCAAAGAGGGGGGAGATTTAAATTCAAAATATGGCTTTGAAAGGTGAAGTAAATGCACATGGCTCAAGAAAAGGACATGTAAGTGATTTTAAATGCTTTGTTGGAAGGGACAAGTCCTTTCGGGGGGAGATTTCAAATTTGAGGAATATTCCCACTTGGATGCCTTTTTGAATAAAAATAGATGATTTATAAAACAATTAAATTGATTAGTATGTGCAAGTTGCAAAATGTAGAGGATTTGAGTGATTAGGATTAAATTAATCAGGATTTGATTAATTTAAAGAATATTTAGCTGATTTGACCATTTTGACTTAGATTTTAGGATTGAAATAAATAAAAAAGAGATGAAAATGATTAAGACTTATTTAAATAAATATTTTGATTTATTTAACCAAAAGGAGTGATGTTAGATTAAATTAGATAAATGTTTGATTTATTTAATTTAATTAGATGAACTTTAGAAATTTAATCAAATAATATGAATAATTTAATTAAATAATGATAGGAAGATGAAATGACCTAGCTAAGTACATAGAGATGAATATTTAATTAAATCAAGGGATTTATTTACTAAAAAGGGGAATTATGATGACTTTAATCAAATAAGGCTATTTGATTAAATAGTTAGATAGAGGGATAATTTAGGATGAGGCGATGTTAGTAGATCAGATTCGAGTGTGTGATATCAATCTGTATATTTTTTATGTCTATAGGAGGATTATAAGTAAATTCACTAAGGAAAATTGATTTCACAAAAGAATTCAAGGAGTAGAGCAACATAGATATAACTCAAAGTGTTCAAGGAAATTTATGTTTCAATGCATCAAAACCCTGGTTTTTCAAGCAAAGAAAAAGGTATTTATGAATTTGTTTATCCTAGTTTTCAAAGAATATTGTTTGAAATAATTTGAATCTATTTTAAAATGGCTACACTAAAGGTTATAGAGGTTATAGAGAAACCACAACCAAATTCAAAAGGTATCCTATGAAAGCCTCAAAAGATGACTCATTTGATGTATTTTCACATATTCCATATGAGGTTTTATTAATTAAATATATTAGGGCTCATATTCATGGAAAAATGGAAGAAAATCATCACACTAAGTTAGGAGATATATGGTAAAATGAGTTAATGGGACATGACTTCACTCTAAAGAAAAAATATAAAAAACCTATTTGAGAATAAAATAGATGTATGGAAATGGTTCCCTAATTTTTATTATGATATCAAGTGGATTAGAGTGGATTTGAGTAGAATACATGATCAAATTGTTTGGACTGGCATTCCTAATATGATTGCTAAAGTAGTAATAGAATTCACCAGTCTATGCTCTATTGGACCTATCCCTATTTTGAAATCTATTAAAAATGGCATGGTTATGAAAAGAGAACCCTTGTAGTGAATACCATTAGAAACCTAGCTATGAGCTATACAACTATGATGACCAGTTACAAAATTTATTATACAAACAAAGAAAATTCTATATCTGCCATCACAATCAACATAGCATATGAGATGGTATAAAATGGTTCAAATTATGACCTATGTGAGATTCTTAGGAAACAATTTATGGAGAACTTGAATCAGACTAAGGAAAAGAAATATGTATATAAATATGGCACTTTGGTCATGTGCTTACTCTTTTATTTCTTGAAGGAGTTTCCCATGATTGGAAGTGTAACCTGGGTAAGAGGAAGACCATTTTCACTTCAAATTGCATATCATATGAGGAATCTTGGAGATTCCAAAGAATAAGATGATGCTCTTACTGCTTTCTTTGTAGTATTTCAGAAGAGAATGCATGAGAGAGAGAGAATTCCAAGGGAAATTGTTGAAAGATACAAAAATAACATCATATTTCTTGAATCTATAGACCAATACATTATGGAGGTAGTCAAACCAATAATTGTTTGAGTTCTTGAATTGGGTCATGAGGTGATAGAGGAATTTTTTTTGGTTTTTTTGATATTTTGTTGAAAAGCCCCAAGAACACCACAAAATAAAGGTCTATGACATATTAATAAAATTCTATAGAATTGCATATGGAAAAAATAAATCCTAAATCAAGAAGAATGTTGATTCTATGGTGGATGTGTATGAAAAATAATTGGGAATTTCAAACATGTGTAGTATTCAAGAGAAAGAGCTAAAGCAAATTCAAGTGTTGCAAAAGGATCTGGAAGCTCAAGAAGATCTAGTAGAATAGTTTCCACTCTACGTTTTGTTCATAATTCCTCTAAGAATTTTCCTTATGTTGAAGAGAAAATAAAGAAAACTTTTAGTCCTATGGTAAGGGAGAAATCCCCTTCAATTGCAAAAGCCACATGGGAGAAGAAGAAGAAAACTGCCACTACTGCATCCACGGTTGCCCCTGCTAAGAGAAGAGTTAAGTTGCAATCCATGAGAGAAAACAGAATAGGTATTAATGTTGTAGAAGAAGAAGAATTGGAAGAATATGTACCCCTGTTGATCCATAGAGAAAGTGATGCTTCACAAGGTGAAGAAAGCACTAAAAGAAAAAAATATGATGATGTTAACACTGAAATTGAAGAGGAGATTGAAGAAGAAAATAAAAGGTTTGTTGTACATATGAGGAAAAAAGTTTCTAATAAAGGATCACCACAAAAGAATAAGGAAGCAAAGAATGCTTCTCTAGAGAAGAAGAAGAATTCATAATAAAATAAGACTTTGGTTAAAAGAAAAGAAAAGGAACAAGAAGAATTTGTAAGGCCTCACTCACCTATGAAACTTGAGTCATTTTTCAATAGCATTCTACAAAATAATATGTTGAATGAGACTAGATCCATGTACAAAGATGCAAATGAGGTGGAAAAATTTACCATAATTGAAGCTATAGCTAAGTATATTGGTATCCTTGAAGATGATATGCAGAATATCAAGAAGCATATTCCTAAAGATTTGTGGAATATCTTGTTGGAAAGAAAGAAAGAGGTTGTTGAGAAAGAGGCAAGGCTTAAGGACGAGGATTTGGAAAGAGTGAGTGCCCCTCTATTTAAGGATGAAAGAGCTACATTGGCCACTATATTTAGCAAGGAGCTAAGAATCAAGCAAAGGGTAACAACCCTTATGGGAAAGGATAAAGGTGATCTTGAAAGGCTCTAGAAGGAAAGTAATGAAAAGATTAGGAGATCCCTCAGAAACAAAATATTGAAAGAGATGTTACCCGTGGACAAAGAAGAAGAGAATGTAGAGATCCCTCATAAAAAAAATATTGAAAGAGATGTGCAAACAAATGATGCTCAACATGAGCATAACACAAATGAAGAAGTTGCACATGACAACACTCCTCTAAAAGTGGACATGTGACATAAGGAAATAATAAAGAAGCAATTATCAGAGAATACATTGGAAAGGAAAATATCATAACTCCTCCTTTAGTACAAGAAGATGAAGTTACTCCTTTGGTAAACATTGAAAACATTATAGAGGAAGAGAACACAAACAAGTATGATGTTGATAAGAATGATGATGTAGAGAAAGAAGAAGAACATGTAGAGATAGATGAAGATAAGGATGCATATGGAGATGCTCAAGTAGAAAAGGAAAAGCCACCAATCTTTGCTAATGTTGAAGAGAATGATGTAAAAGGGAAGGCTATAGAAAAAACTAAGGTTTTAGGTGAATTTTTCAGCTCCACTAGATATTTCTTGAAGAATATATTGAGTATGCAGCCCAAATTGCAACTACTTGTGTCTTCACAACTTTTGCAATTACCAAACCATCAAGGAAATACCGATCTAGACTAGATCTCTCCCATCCGTAAGCTACAACTGGGAGATATGTTTCATGCATCCCCAAGAAAGGAAATCATTGAATCACACCAAAAGAGAAGAGACTTGATGGATGGTAGTGATTTTTTTAGTGGCTAATATTTTCCAATTGGCTAATAGTTAAAATTTGGGAATCCAAAATTGGCTAATAGTTTGAGCTATAAAATTACTTCAATCACTACTTTTTTACAAAATTTTACTATAGTCTTATTTAAATCACCAAAGAACTTATTTTATTCAAAAAAATTAACTAAAAAAATTTCCACAATAGTTGATACATGATTAGATTAGATTCCCCTAAATTCTATAAATTATAGTAGAAATCTATATTAATTCACTAATAGTATATCATAATTATTAGTTTATTTACAACCATATTTTTCATCTTTAGTTTCCACCATTGATTTATAATATAATCTAATGGCCCTTGTTGTACTCCACAAGGTAAAATGTACCCATGATCTATAATGCTCATTATTGAACAATACAAATGAGAGGGGGGTTGAATCAGTTGTAGAAAATTAACCTTTTAAAACATTCACTAGAACATAAATCAATTACAAATCCCTAACTCTGTTAAAATTATTAAACATTAAGTGCAAGTGTAAAAACTCAAAAACCATCACATAAACATAGTAACACTAGATTTATGTGGAAAACCCAATGAGGGAAAAACCATGGTGAGGATTAACTCACACTATAGAAAATAAAAAAATCAATTAAAAAGGCTCACTACTAGAGAAAAAAGGCTCACTGCCAAAACAAGGATTCACTATCCAAATCAAGACTCACTTTCCTATAGGGTTAACCACTTGAAGAGCTCACAGCTACAGAGATAAACAGAAGATAAAGAAGATATGTTATAGAGAGAAGATAATCTTAGTGCATCAGATATTTCCACCATAATTTACTCAACCACTTGCAGATATGCATGAATGATAGAGTACACCTTTAGCTTATTGCATCTAGAAACTCAACATTTAGACTTCGGACTAATCTACCACACTCACATCACATTCACACACTAATTCACATTTATCTACTCTATTTCTTTGCACTTATCTCTTTGATCTACATTCACCACTAACTCATCCTCTATTTATACCATCTTTAGCTTTGAAACATATCCAAAGTCAACCATCGAATATTAAATTCAAATTAGGTTAGTGCCAAAACAACCTAGGGTGGAATTAGAAAGAGGGTGACCCAAATGCACACTTGATGAGGACCCAAATAGATCCCAACACACTTAATCAACTTTGAAAGTAGTGTTTAGCAAAAGTTCAACCAAACTAGTGTAAAACACATAGAACAATTAAGTACACACAACCCTTAGCATGATCTAATCCTTCTAGACACCAAAATTATCTTCAACACGATCACAACAACTTAACTTTACAACTGAAATTCATAGGACTTAACCAAAAGGAAATCTAGACCAACACAATTTCTCTCGGACCTCAATTAGAAACACAAAAATCCATTGTTCACAACTGGTGAACATAAATCACACTGTACAATGAATCAAAAGCCAAGAATCTAGATATAGCAACTTCCAACAACCATGATCAACATATATGAACCACACAAACATAGGAGAAAAATTCAGAGCAACCACTGAACACCTACAACCTTTCTTCATTACAACTTTCTCAATATCCTCAACATATACAACCAATTACCTACATCCATGACATCAGTGACAAAAAAAACCAGTTGATAACCAATTAACCAGTTGACATCAATGGAAAAACCTTCATTCAAGTGCAAAAAATTCTTCATACTTGCAACAATATCCCCTTTTTCATTGATGGCAACACATGATGTGAAAAACCATCAAAGACAACATACTAGCCCTAAGCACTCTTTTCTTCTCATATTCTTCTCTTTTTCTTCACATGATACTTTTCTCTTCTTCTTCCTCTCCCCATTTGACATCAATGGCAAATGCAAAAGATATTTTACATTGAATTCCCTTTTGACATTAAAAATATAATACTCTTGAAATGGAAACAAATGAGACTACCTACTCCCCCTGAGAGGTAGCCACCAAAACATCAATCTAGAAGAAAGATAGATCCATAGATCCACCGGGATGATGCATCTCCATATGCATATAGTTCAAGAAAGAGGGGTAATGACCCCTAACTTCTCTCAAATATACTCAAAAGTATCTAGGATGGATAGGAACTTTTTATAAAGCACTTTGAAGCATGTTATGATAACTAGGTGAGGCTTGAATAATATCCCATAAGGACATCTTTGTAGGAGTATTTTTAAGTTGTTCAACAAGATCATACTCTTTACCACTACATTACAAGATATTACGTGCAGGTGGGAGATATGGTTGAGGAAATGGAAGGGACATTGGAGTTGTTTGTGGTTGTTGATTTTCTCTAGTGATATATGTATGAGCAATGGTATTATAACTCAATTGTTGTGAAACATTGTGTTGATTTGGTTTTAGGATAAGCACGAGTTTTTTTTGAACTTTTGGTTGTTGGTGTGAGGGTGGGTATAGGATAATTTGAGGCTTAGGTGCTTTGAAAATTAAAGGATTTGCGTGAGGTCTAAGAATTAGAGGACTCGAAGGAGTTCTAATGTTCATAACCTCAACAAACCTATCCTTATTTTTATGATCTCTTAGCAAAGTGGAGTCCAATTTCACTTCATCATGTCTTCAACTAAGGAAGCCACATTACTATTGTTTGAAAGACATGTATCATTTCTATCATTTTCTTGCACCATGATATCTTCCCTAGTAGGAGAGCAATAAACTAGATTTTCATGAAAATCAATGGTTGTTTCTTCTAAAATAATTTCATCACAAGTAGGGGAGTTATCAATGGTTGGATTTTCTTGCTTATAAATGATGGCATCCTCTTTTTTTAAATCATTTTCTCAATAATAGTAGAATTTGGAAAATAAATGACTACATGACTAAAACTTTTAGTCACGTGACTAACACTAGTACTATTTGGAAAATAAATCACTAATTTGGTCATCAGGTAAAATCACAACTATATGACTAAATAAATTACCAATATCAAACAAATAAAAATGATGAAATTAATGACTATTACTCCTCTATTCATTTTTATTTTGAATTTGATCATAATCCATAGAGCTTAAGCCCCCCTTGTGGGACCCCTACCTAAGCAGGCCATTTGGCCACCTAGATTGCTTGGTGCACCAAAAATACCTATTGCATGGAAGACATTGCCTCTTAGTGCAGTCTCAAGTCCTTCACATATTTTATATTTTTTTTTAACATTTCACTACTAAATGGTAATAATTCCTACATCCATGTTTCACTACTATATAAAGGGAGGATTTAAAACACTAATTTAATAAAAATATTATTTTTTTCTTAAATATATTTACTCTGAAGGTATATCCTATTTGAAGAAAAAGCTAATTTTGTCGATCAATGGTTGGTATCAATCTACTGGCCATTAAACGAATCTCAGTCGTTCATCATTTTTTGCATTTTTTTTAGTTGTTTTATGCCATTTTTTTGTTGCTTTCCCCGCCGCTCCTCCAAACTCTTCCTGGCTGGTATTGACCATTCACTTCTCCAATTTGGTGAGCTATAGCCTAAAAATAAGGTTTCAATGAGGGTTTTTGAGAATATTTATCAAAATAAAACTTCCTATCATCGCCTCAATAAATGCCTCCACTTCATAATGATTAGGGTTCTCTTTTGTTTTTTTAATTTATTTATTCCTATCCATCACCATGAATACTCTCTCAACCATAATTTGAAGGGAATGTTATAGGTATGGTCCTTTTAGATTGATTCCTCTTAAATGGAAAGAGACTGAAATGAGTTGTCATTATTAATATTTATCGCATAAGCCTGGCCTAACTCCGTGAATGAAAACAAGTATTTTGTCATATATATATATATGGATTAAAGTTTAATTGGTATAAGTGAGTTATATTATTTGATTATACTATTTATTGAGTTTTAAATTTTCCATGGCTATAATGAACAAGTGGTAAGGTTTGGTTCCTTTTTTAGATAACGATGTTTGCAAAATAAATATCTTTTAATTTTTTGACTTTTGCAAAATAAAAATAATTATTGTTTAAGAATTTAACTTATATTTAATATATAATTAAAATTTAATAAAAAAATTTAACTAAAGAAATTTTTTATTTATGCTATTTTAAATATATTAGATATAAGTTAAATACATTAATTATACTTAATATTATATATTATATTTTAAATAAAACTATTAATTACATAAAATGATTAAAATTTATAAGTAATAATTATTATAATTTTATATAGTACAAAAATAGATCAACATTTATCTTAATTGACTTCCACACTTCTTCGGCCTACCCATTGCACACTAAGGTGCAATTACTAGTTTATGTTTACATTATATTTCTAATTTTTTTAATTATCCTAAATTAAGACAATAAAAAAATACTTTTTCTAAAATATTTTTTTATTTCCCTCTCCTTATTCATTTTCCCTCCCTAAATTGAGATGCATTTTCCTTTTTCCCTCCTTGAATAAAACAAAACAAGAGGAGCGACACAAGGAGATATGGTTGAACAGGGTGTTGGTGAACCTCTTCATGGCCAAAGGCCGCCTTAGTCTCTCCTCCCTCTCCAATGTCAAACTCCTCAAGACAATCAACCGCAAGAAAGTTAAAGTAGCTTGTGTATATGCGTATTCCCTATTTGCCTATTTCCATTGCTTTTTCAAATGGCCTTCTTGAGAATGAAATGGCAATGGTTGGTTACAATAGTAGGAGAGTAAGAAAACACCAGAAGGGTGAAGGTAATTTTTATTTTTATGTTTCATGTGCCATTTTAATTTAAACCTTATCATTAATTTTCAATGGTTGCTAACCCTTTATTGCTTTCACCAATGGTGTTTGGTTATTTCTTCTAACCAAGAAGGGTTGAATCTTCAACCAATTAGTTCTACTAGTTTCAAGCTACATCATCAAGAGATGCCTATTGCAATGGCTATTAATCATCCATTCCTTTTACTGGTGGTGTTGGAGAAATTTTGTAGTTGAAGCAAATGTCGCTTTCCAAGGTATTTTTTTTATAGGCCCACTATTGTAATTTTATTTTTGAAGTAAAATGTATATCACAAAGATATTAAATTATTTTGTCTTACCATCATTTTTTTTTTCAAATTTGTTAATTTTTCTCTTTACAACGAAAACTAAATTTGTGTATAATATTTATTTTATTTCATTTTATAAATTTTAACAGAACCCATCATAGAAAGGGCCACAATTGCAACATTTTTTGGTGTTGATAATGCTATGGTGAGACTGTAAAGGGCAGAAAATCTGATAAAGCATGATTGGCACAATGTGCATAAATTATAGGTAAGGATTTTTATGGATCCTTGCTTAGGCTATGAAGCTTTTCAGTTTTTAAACAAATTCATCTACTATTCCACTCATCATTCATGTAGTGTGTGTATCATTATATATATTCTCAATACATCTCATTGTGGAAATGAGGATTGCATTCTATGTATGCATTTGATTCAACAATAAGTTAAAGCACATCAATGCCTGAGTAAATAATTTTTCTTAGATAGCATGCATTCTAAAATTTAGTTAATTTAAAGTATAATTCCCTTGTAAATTTAGGCATCCAAGCCTCCCCCTTGGTTACTTCCTCACTGCTTCATCAGTTGTTAATTCCACTATCCTTAAAGTATGTAACTTCTTATTCTTTTAGATTATGCAGTGAGGGTTGGTGACAATTCCACAACCCTTACAACTCATAGGGTTGCTACTTTTTATGCAATACTTTTCTAGTTGGGATACCATTGGATTTACAATACTATAACTTGTATTCCTATAGCCTGTATGCCTACAGTTTGATTGATAAGGAGGAATTTTCCACAGTGATATCGCTATCAAGATTCAACCATGTAGTTTTATGAGTCAAACTCATTGACCCATGTTTCAGGAGTAGTGGTTCACAAGAAACCAACTCTCATAATGAATGGTCCACTCAACACCCATTGCAATTAGAGGATTTTGAGTTATTGCAAATTGATGTAATATAAGGATGCTAGCTCTCTTTGTCTATGGGAAGATGATCTCTCATATGTAGCACCCCTATTTTTTTGAAGTAATAGACACGTGTTTTTAGAAAAGAATATAATAATATCAAAAAGAATATTGGTACCAAATTGGACCACTTAGTCCTAACTAGCCATGTGAGAGGATGTATCCATTTGGAAAACCAAGATGCTTGTCACTTATTCATCACATGTCAGAGGATGTATCCATTTGGAAAACCAAATTGTTTGTCACTTATGAATACAATCTTTTAAAACTTTAGTCGTTTGTGTCATGCCAATCCCTTGCCTTGTAAAATTTGGTCTTTGAAGTACAAGAGCTAGTATAATGACACAAAATTATGGAGAAACATGTACTATTCAATGTATAAGGTTTGTAAAGAAGAATGTATTAAGTTTAACATATGAAGATGATATGATATCTACTATTCACTCTATATGAAAATAGCTCTGAGAATCATTGCATTTACAACTTCAGCAGTAGCTACTATAAATTCAATACTAAATAATTTTGTTAGGAAAATTGTCACAAAAATAACCTCAAGGGCAAGGAAAACAAAATAGATAAAAACTTTAAACCACCAAATGATCATTTCACAGTTCAAAATATCTCCATGTGAAGAAAAAAACAAGGGTCTAATAGTTTGTATTACAATAATTTTATATAGGAAAAAATCCACAGTAAAACCACAAAACCAATGCCTTCATTTACCAAATAACAACAGACTTGTTTTAGATTGAAATAAAACACAAAAAAAAACTAAAAGTGATCTAGCCATGTACAGATTTCTAAAAAAAAAAAATTGAAATCATGGCAAGTGAGTTACCTCATGATTTTGCACAAGTTGTGTTTTGTTGTCAATGATGCCAATGAGAAAAATGGTTAGAGTTTGTAGGAAAAAATATTACAAAACACTGCCAAAGCAAAATTTAAGAAAAAATGAGATGAACCAAAATGAGTACATATAGCTGTCGCTTCAATCTATTCATAATAAATGAAAATTAGGTCTAAAAATATTGGGCTCTAGAGCTACTAAATTCTTGAGCTTGGGACAATATTTTGTAGCCTTTTAAATAAAAATATTGGTTGTGAGTTGAAATTCATTTGTAGATGTGAGGCAAGGAATGTTTCAACTATCTAGAAGTTGTTTTGTGTGGTGTGAGACAACTTTCTAGGTGAAAGATGCTAATAAATGTAGCCTTATTGGCTAATCAAAACATTCCCTCAAAATGGTGTATGGTGCAAATTCATTTCAAAGAGCTTGAGTGCATGTACATTGTCCTGTACAATATGTTTGATAGGAAATTTATATGTATGTATGTATATGTATACCTCGTTACTTCATCAGTCTCAATTGACTTTTATTTCCACTATCCTTAAAGTATGTAACTTCTTATTCTTTTAGATTATGTAGTGAGGGTTGGTGACAATTCCGTAACCCTTACAACTCATAGGGTTACTACTTTTTATGTGATTATTTTCTAGTTGGGATATTGTTGGATTTAAAATACCGTAACTTGTATTCCTATAGCCTATATGCCTACAATTTGATTGATAAGGAGGCATTTTCCACAGTGATATTGCTATCTGAATTCAACCGTGTAGTTTTTTGAGTCAAACTCATTGACCCATGTTTCATGAGTAGTGGTTCACAAGAACCTAGCTCTCATAATGAATGGTCCACTCATCACCCACTGCAATTAGAGGATGTTGAATTATTGAAAATTGATGTAATGTAGGGATGCTAGCTCTTTTTTTGTGGGAAGATGATCTCTCATATGTAGCACCCCTAGTTTTTTCAAGTAACAGACACGTGGTTTTAGAAAAGAATATAATAATATCAAAAAGTATATTGGTACCAAATTGGACCACTCAATCCTAACCAACCATGTGAGAGGATGTATCCATTTAGAAAACCAAGATGTTTGTCACTTATTCATCAAATGTGAGAGGATGTATCCATTTGGAAAACCAAGTTGTTTGTCACTTATGAATACAATCTTTTAAAACTTTAGTTGTTTGTGTCATGTGAATCCTTTTCTTTGTAACATTTTGTCTTTGAAGTACAAGAGCCAGTATAATTTACCTAGATTTGGACTTACCTTTTGATTTATATTTCTTCTTATCTCTAGATTTTTCTTACCCCTCTTTTTCTTTGGACTGGCCTTTTGCAAAGAGAGAACTTTTAGAGAAATCCTCTATGGTTTCTTCTTAATTCTTTATTTAGTAGGGATACAACAACTTCTTCAAGTGTTTAACTTAGAAGATGTACTACTAATTGTCCTAAGAAGATTGTCCCATGAATTGGGTAATGAAGAAAACAAACTTACACATTTATCCTTTGCATCCACTAACATCAATAGGTTGCTATTGACTAACAGTGATAATGAATGCATGTAAATGATCAACAACAGAGTCCCCATCATTCATTTTTAATGAATACAAATTTATTTTCAAGAAATGTTTATTGACTAGAGACTTAGTTTGAAACAATGTTGCAATTTTATCCCATAATTTCTTTGTAGTGCCCTCACTATACACATCCATTAACACAAAATTAGATTAACATAGTGCTCCCTACCTTCCTATGTAATTCATCTCAATCATTTTGATTGATATCAAAAAGTCCATTTCATCTCATAGCTAACCACTGATCTCCACAACCAAGAGATCCTCCATTTTAAATTTTCACAACTCAAAACTCTATCCATTGAATTTTCCAATATCAATCCTTTATGGACTTGCCATGGCTCCTGAAAAAGCATATTTGAACTTCACACAACTCCCACCACAACCAAAGAAAACCACACAAGGAGAGCATCTCCTCATCGGGCCAATACCAAGTTCTAATACCAAGTGTTAAAAACTAGAAATATATCTAAAGGAGCATTATAAAGGGTTTTAGAATCTGATTGAAAGTGATTTAGAACAATAATAGGATTGATATAAAACTTATTTATGACAACAATATGAAATGGAAAGATAACACATGGAAAAGAGCAACCATAACTCGATGTTTGCCCAGGGAAATTCCTTTGGAGGAAGAAAACCCCATCCAAAAAATCATCTTCACTATATTAACACCAAGGTGTGCTTCCAAACATATCAAATAATCACCAACGTTGATTTCATATCAAATGGAAATCCTAGAGAAATTTTAGCAGCATTCCAATGGCATTTCTATACAACAAAGTATGCTCATAAATTACTATCCCAATCCCTTATTAAATATGCAATTACAACACAAGAAACCAACAATGGTTTCTAAAACCATTGATGAAAATCACGCGTCATATCACCAAGGGCACCCACATGAGGTGGTGTAGCTCTGTGAGGTGGCACAAATCCCAATACCCACTATGACAATGTAACTTCCTATTCAATGATGCAACTTATAAGATGCATTACACATCTTATATTGGCTATAAATAGAAAATTCTCATAAACTCCAGTTGATCTATTTGTCCCTTGTGAAATGTGGCATCCAATTCCACGTTTGCAAGTTTTTTTGTCCTTTTTCAACCCCAAATGTAATTCTCAATGTGGGATACAACATGCCATGTGTTCCTCAAACTTTTCCTATTCAATTTAGGTATCCTATTCTCTAAGAGGGTCATTTTTTCATAAATTATAAAGTTTCCTAACTAGCCATAATGTCCCCCATCCATAGGTAAACTAGATAAATGAACAAAATTGTTATGCAATGCATACACATTCCCAACAATAGTTAGGGAAATATATAATCTTACTGTTGAGGGGTGTTTGTTCATAATTTAAGGCTTAAGAGTTAGTTGATTGCAGAGCATGAAGATATCAATATGCAAATTATAGGATGCAAGTTTACTTGGGTTGGTCCATGGTTATAGAGATACATAACCAACTCATGTATCACTAGGATAAAAAAGAAGAATACAATAGTATTAGTTTATAGATTCATTGATTAATTCAAAATAGTCCTTAAAAGTACATTGTCTTCACTGAAGGACACATGAGAACATAGTATCTCATTGTAATAACCTCTTTAAGACTTCATCCAATTTTACCTAAGTCAATAGTGGCAAATAGTCATACATATTACGTAAGTTCTTTCTTGGTGAAACAAGAAATCATCAAACCCTTATAAGGATCTTAGAGGAAATTACTGTTATACTAATTAAGGACTCATCAATACTCCCACAGTCACCTAAAAGACTAAAATTAGGATCAAATGTTGTTGTTAGAATCAAAACAACTACAATATAATGAGCAACTTAGACCTTGGAGAGATACCAACATAATGTAGAAGTACTAGTATTGATACATCAGAATCTAATTATTTTTCAAATACTCTTGAAGAAAATTCCACTACCATCAACAAATTTTCAAACACAAATGTTTGTTAAACAAGTTTACACTTGTCCAAATGTTTTACATCATTCAAGGTCCAAAAACACAATGAAATCATCCCACTATATGATCAAGCATTTTGAAAGGATAATTTTGCAAATAAAATTTATTACTAATTTTCTTAGACATTTCAAGGTCTAGCATCTCATAAATATTAGGAAGAATGGTCTTGAAGATAGTCTCAAATTTCAATAAATATCAAATCATTTGAACTTCATTTGCTAATAGTAAATCGAGAATCTATTAAGTTTAACATATGAATATGATTCAATCTCTACTGTTCACTCTATATGAAAATAGCTCTGACAATTGTTGCATTTACAACTTCAGGAGTAGTTGCTATACATTTAATACTAAATAATTATGTTAGGAGAATTTCAACAAAAATAACCTCAAGGGCAAGGAAAACAAAATAAACAAAAAATTTAAACCACCAAATGATCATTTCATAATTCAAAATATCTTGATGGGGAGAAACAAACAAGGGTCTAACACTTTGTCTTACAATAATTTTATATATGAAACATCCGTAGATAAAACCATAGAACCAATGCCTTCATTTACCAAATACCAACAAATATGTTTTAGAATGAAATAAAACACAATAAAAATCTAGTATAAAGATAAATGAAATTTCTATGCCTAGTTATAGTGAGGAACATGTTTTGACAAGGGGGCAAAGGATCCAACATGAAGACATCCAACTATGGTGGTACAAGATTCCTAACTAGGGAATCTATTTGAAGAGATACATGATGCCAAATTAGGATATTTGTGAAGTGAAAAATAGACATAAAATTAAACAATTTGAGTTTTTGTTGAAGATATTGGCATCCAATTAAACAATTTTAGAGGTTTTGATCAAGATATTCATGTGGCTGCCTCAATCAAATTCCCTACAAATATCTACACATAGGCCACATCTCTCACCACTTGCACACTTTCTCTAGCCCAACCTCCTCAAAGCATCTCTAAGGATTTGGAATTGATAATATATGTCCTTGCAATGCCATGAATAATCAACTACTCAGACGAAGTAAGGGCCCTCCATACATGTGACCATTATGTTGATGAAATTATATTCCTTCTATTTTATCTCATGAAAGCTCTCAATTTTTGATGATTTTATCTTTTATAGTATCTATTCTCATATTTTAGAGGTTAAATATCAAGAGGATGAGTTTAGTGTGGTGAATAATCATTTCCCTAGTCTAAAAATAGGGTTTTATGAGTAAAGATGGACATTAGAGTCTAGGGTTTATAAAAATACCTTTAGAAGTGGAATTTACATGGAATAATAAGCTTGTGCAAAACAAATAAAGAGTGATCCAAGCATTGGTTGTGAGAATTTTGGTTTGAAGATAGAAGAAACTAAAGACCCTTGTGGTAGCCAAGGCCTAAAGAGGCATAATTTTGACTGAGATAGTTAGTTTTGAATCATTTGGTCCAAAGGACCTATACTCCACTTTGGCATATGTTTTAACTAAGCCAAAAAGGTATCTAAAGGTGTCGTTAGTTTTGGGTAAATGTGTTTATCCTAGGAGAAAAGCTCTGATAGACCATTTTGTAGACCTACAAGCTTTGCATTCAATTTATGCTTCTTCATTATATATGTTGGCAAAGGTTGTAGAGTCTAGCTTTAAACCTTCAAATTGTATTTGCTTGAAAGTCTCTAAAGCCTTTTCAAAAAATCTAATTTGTGTATATCCTACAATTATTGTAGTCCATTCAACCACATTTCTTTGAGGCATTTTGTCGAACACTTCAAGTGCCTTGTCTATGATCCCACATTTAACATACATGTCTACAAGAGTAGTTGCAACTACAATATCTAACAAAATTCCTCTATCCTTTATGCTTTGATGGATGTCCATACCCTATTCCAAGGCTCCCAATTTGACACCTAGAACCTAATATAAAGTTGATTCCATTGACAACCTGTCATAGCTGCAACACTTGAATATAATAGAATGTGGAGGTTTAAATAAGCTCCCTGATTCCATTGGAAAGTTGTCACAACTGGAACACTTGAGAATAGAAGGATGTAAAAGTTCAAATAACCTCCTTGATTGTATTAGCAACCTATCGTAACTACAACACTTGATCATAGAAGATTGTAGAGGTTTAAATAGCCTTCCTTATTCCACTGGCAACTTGTCATGTCTGTAGTACTTGAAAATAGTAAGTTGTAGAGGTTTAAATAGCCTCCCTAATTCCATTGTCAACCTATCACAAATGTAGCACTTGAACATAATAGGAAGTTTCAAAGGTTTAAGTAACCTCCTTAATTCTATTGATAATATATTGCAACTGCAACATTCAAAACTAAAATATTGTCACGGTTTAAATAACCTCCTTGATTCCATTGGCAACCTGTCATAGTTGCAACCTTGAACATAGAAGGGTGTGAATGTTTAAATAACCTTGCTAATTCCATTGGAAACCTATCACAACTTCAACACTTGAACATGGTAGGGTCTATAGTTTTAAATAACCCCCCTCATTCCATTGGCAACCTATCACAACTATAGCACTTGAACATAGAAATGTGTAAAAGTTTAAACAACCCCCTTGATTCTATTGGAAACCTGTCACAGCTATAGCACTTGAACATAGAATACTATAGAGGTTTAAATAACCTTCTTGATTCCATTGGCAACCTGTCACATCTACAACACTTGAAAATAGAAAGTTGTAGAGGTTTAAATAACCTCCTCAATTCCATTTTCAACCTCTCACAACTACAAAACTTGAATATAATAGGAATTTTTAAAGGTTTAAATAACCTCCTTGATTCTATTGACAATCTATTGTAGTTGTATCATTCAAAACTAGAATATTGTCATGGTTTAAATAACTTCCTTGATTCCATTGGCAACCTATCACAACTACAACCTTGAACATAGAAGGGTGTGAACATTTAAATAACCTTCTTGATTCCATTGGAAACCTATCACAACTGCAACACTTGAACATGGTAGGGTCTATAGATTTAAATAGCCTCCCTGATTCATTGGCAACTTGTCACAGCTACAACACTTGAACATGGAAGGGTGTAAAAGTTTAAATAACCTACCTAATTCCATTGAAAGTAGAATGTTAGGATGTGCTCTAGAGTGCTTCATTAATTCAAATATTTTGAGAGGTTCCTTACAAAATCCATTTTGTGCACATTCCGCAATCAATCATTTCATTCCATGAGATGACATCTCTTGGAGGCATTCTGTCAAACAATTCAAGTGTTTTGTCTACGATTCCACATCTTGCATACATGTCTACCAAAGCATATCCAACTATAACATCTGAAAAAATTTCCCCTACCATTATGCTTTCATTGATCTATTGATGGAGCTATGAGGGGAGTTCCCTTGATGTAGTACTGTTAGGCCAATAGTGACATTATCGGCCTAACATTACTACATCGGGAGAACTCCCCTCATAGCTCCACCGATAGACTGATATATGAACAAGTTAGCTACTTTCATCGGTCTGTCGATGGAGCTATGAGAGGAGTTCCCTCGATGTAGTAATGTTAGGTTGATAGTGTCACTATTGACCTTACATTACTACATCGAGGGAACTCCCTTCATAGCTCCACCAATAGACCAATGACAACATATGGTGGAAAATAACACAGCGTCCCACCAATTTTTTGCCACTCAAAAAATCATGAAAATGAGGTGCACCATGGAGTTTTTTAATATGGTTTTGGAAGCCTTAAATTGGTGTTGGCAGTGGTGGCATTGTCCCTCAACCCCACCTTGTACTGTGATAGGGAGTGCGCCAGGGGTGCTGCCCCAGGACCCCACAAGGGGCGTTGCCCCTTGACCCCGCTAGGGGTGCTACCCCTAGACCCCTACGAGGGGCACTACCCCTTGACCCTGCTAGGGGCACTACCCCTCGACCCCACTAGGGGTGTTGTCCCCAGACCCCCATGAGGGGCGCTACCCCTCGAACCTCCTAGGGGTGTTGCCCCCAGACCCCCACAAGGGGCATTGCCCCTCAACCTTGCTAGGGGTGTTTCCCCCAAACCCACACAGTTGAAGTCCAAGCCATTTATAATGTAAAGTGTCATAATAATGCATTCAAGTTTTTCATCTCTATTTTTGTTGCATGAAGGATTTTGAAAATTTTAATGAAGACCTTCTGAAACTTGATTTATGTTGCAGGAAGTGCAAATGGAAATAAAACAAGCCCAAGCTTCAATTTCAACATACCCATTTCTCTAAGCCTTGGGAAAAATGATATAGCTATATTGAGTTGATGCTTGGATTGCCAGTAATGATTGAAATTTGATTTAAATATTTCATTGAGCTTTTTGAGCCTTTGTTTGTACTTTTATGACTATGTTACTAAATATGGAATTGAAGTTAGGCTTTTGATGATGTTGGTTGTGGTTTACTTTGAATGTTGTAATGTGATGAAACATAAATTTGTTGTTATAATGTACACTTGATAATTGCACATCTTGTAATCTTATGTATATGCTACAATATATTTATTTTTTGAAGTGCTTGCATAAAAGTTCTTAACATGCCTGCTTGATTGCTCGTATTTTGAGGTAAAAGAATTTGGGGGCCCATTTTGAGCAAAAGAGTGTAGGATTAAGCTATGTAGCAATCCAAGGGTTTAAATATGGCACTCATGACTTGTCACAAAAGTTATGGACATATCAGGTATGTTTTATGGACATATCACATCTCTCAGAACAATTGCTCTTGCAACAATCTTGGAGATGTCAGAACATACTTTAAAGTTCTTAACAACTCTAATAGTTGTACCAAGGGCCATGTTTAACAAACCTAATGCAATTTCTAACTTTTCACTATGGTGGTAGATACATGATTCTTTATACCTTGTTGCCTTCATTTGCCAAGCCAATTTCTCCTACTTTACATAGCTCTACCATGTTTGTGGATGTGATTTGTCTCCTACAGAAAAAACATGTACCAGTTTACAACCTTCAATCCAACTACATCTAGGTATCTTTTTAATTCCTCTATCTTTTATCAATCTCTTTACTATTTAAACCTTGTACAAATGTTTTAGAGAAGAACATTAGTTGTAGCATTTTTAGGATCCAACTAAAAAAGTAGTGTTGTTGGAAATACTCAACCTATATTCATATATGATCCACAACCTATGCATTGGTGAAGATTAGTAATGTCTTTGTCACACAACTATTTTATTCTTTATTTTTTTGCTTTCATTTGTAGTCATCTTTAGGTTTATTCTCTAGCATTGATATTGATATTTGACCGATAACATATTTTCTCTTGTTTTTATGAATCGATATCTGCATAGCAAAGCTACACTAACATACACCATTGTAGATCTCCCTGAAACATGGCAATGAGCAATGCAAGCAGCACAATTGCAATAGCTACCAAATTTGATGGTCCTATAGCAATTTATTTATGTATATTTACCTCAAAACATAGTTAATAATAGTAATTCATATCATTTGTCCTTGCTTTTTATAGATAGATATATGAGTAGATAGTTGTTATAATAGCTATTGTTTATATTTTTTGTTTTACAGTGATGAAATTTCAATCTTTTTTTCCTGTTGTGATGGTTTTCAGATTCATGGCAGAAAGTGGGCTTTTCAATTTGCATATTTCATACTTTGCAACATGGGACTCCTACTTTCTGGGAGAGCTCTCAAGGTACTTTGTTTCATTTACCTTTTAACCTGCCTAAATGTAACAATAAGGCATAAATTTCAATTTATTTATATATGCTACTAACTCAATTGAGATAGAATTTTTTATCAGCTTTAGATCCCCATTTTAATATTAGGTGTTTTATCTTGATATTAGATGTTTTTTCTTGATAGCATGTCTAATGTAGGATTATTATTGACCAAAGATGTTGTGACTCTGTCCAGTATGGTTATCATTTTGGCTAAATGGCTAGCATTGTATCTTTGTCTATAACTTGATGGGCATAATCTTGTATTAAAACATAGCTTAATTCATTTACCATGAAAATGGTTTTGAAAAGAGTTATAGGTTATGGATTCTTTAAAATATTAAAGATGAAAGACATTGGTTAAAATTTTATAAAATGCCAAAGTGCTTAAAATACTTAAATAAAACCAAGACTCATCTCCAAGTATCTTCTCAACAATTCCTAACTATTGCAATCACAACCTTCACGTAGAGTTTGTCCCCATTACAATTATGTATCAGACTAAGTTTATCCCACTATTTAGTATACTAATCATATCCCCATTGCCCAGTGATTTATCAAAATTATAAGCTTGTCTTGATTGCTTTGTGTACTCAATAATTCACAACTTTCCTTGGGGATGCACATAACTTAGTTGGTGAACCGAGTGGGAAATTATATCCATAACATGGCAACATTTTTTGGAGGTCTTGTTGTGGGATTCATAAATAGTTGGCAAGTTTCCCTTGTAATTCTAGCTACTGGTCCATTTATTGTGGCTGTAGGAGGAGCTTCAAATATCTTTCTTCATAGGCTTTCTAAAAACATTCAAGATGCATATGTTGAAGATGCTAGCATTGCAAAGCAGGTTTGAATGGGGGGTGAGGGAGGATGTATTTCTTATAAATTAACTTGTTAAGTTTTTGTATTTTTTTTGTAAAATGAATTTATGTTAATTCCTTGTTGACTTGTGGGTAGTTGCTATGATTTGGCTTTAGGTAATTGTTGATGGTTGTGTTATATTTGACAAATGTTAGACATTTTATACATGTTTTTCCTAGTCTGGGAAAGTAGTCCAATCTTGATAGATGTTTCTTGGTCTGTATTTTGTGTACAAGCACTACTCCTAATGAATAAAACAATCATTGATGTTGGTCTACAATCTCTTAGAAGGTTTTGTTATATTTTTCTTACATAGCAATAGCTAATGTTACTGTTTGGTTGTAAACACCACTTCTGCTTATATTTATGTTGGTTTAGATTAATGGTAGTTTATTTATTAGAGTTGATACCTTGATCACTTTTGTTTTAATAACAAGGAAATATTCTTTTAAGATGTTATGTTCATGATAGATATTTAACAAATGTAAGCAATTTTAACTTATAATGACCCATGGAAGTCATTATTTTGACGTAAGTCATTAATCTTTCTAGGATATGAACACTGTAGAAAAATTAAAATCTCCTTAATGCTTTGGTACTTTAGTATAGACCCATTGAATTATTTCAAATTTAAGATTATTGTTTACACTAACCATGGATGCACTTTCTTTGCTTACATTTAGATTGGTTTTATTGATTGTAGCATTGAGGGACTCTTTTTTACCTTTTGTAGGAAGGGAATGGGTATGATAAGTGCTTCTAGAGGTAAGGGATGGGCTGGTGGAGGTGGCAGCAGAGTTTCCATAAAGAGCTATAGTAGGCAAGAGAGTTTGAATATCTTTGTGCACGGTTAGTTTGAATGAGGCCAGCCTACAGATGATTGGAGTTTTATCACAATCATAGAATGAAAGTTCCTTTGCAAAGATGTATCATGTACATATGCATTACAAGGGTAAAGGACTGTAGATTATGATATAAAAGAACAATCATGTTCCTATTCTTTTGTAAGTTGTTGAACAAAATAAAGACAAGGTTTTGGAGTAGATTTCAGCTAGTTATTTTCTCTCTCAACAATGTGGTGTAATCTTTTTAAGTTCTTTTATGTTGGGACAACAAATTGTAACTCCATTCTCAAGCTTACATAGCTAAATACAATATCTTTTTGATTAATAAAATAAGTTATTTTTACCTTCTCGTTTTTATTTTATTGTACAAATATTTTAGATAGTTGATAAGTAATCTTGTTTATTAACAAAAACTAGTACATAAAAATGACTAAATATATGATTAAATTAATGACTAAATTAATGACTAAGTATATGACTAAATGACTAAATTGATGACTAAATATAATTATATAACTAAATCATGACTAAATTAATGATTAATTATATGACTAAAGTAATGACTAAATTAATGACTAAATATATGACTAAACAGATCACTACCACAACTAAATAAATGACTAAATTAACCACTAAATCAATGACTAAATAAATGAATAAAATAGTTTAGTCATAAATTTGGTGGTGTTATAAATGACTACAAATAAACTACTAAAATAGTCACGTGACTAAAATTAATAACTAAATATAATGACTAAATAAATGACCAAATCAATGACCAAATTAATGACTAAAATCAATGACTAAAATTGTTTAGTCATAAATTTAGTGGTGTTATAAATAATTACAAATAAACCACTAATAGTCATGTGACTAAAGTTAGTCATTTATATGCAATTTTTAATAGTTTATTTAGTCATATCTTGTTGTTTGTGTACTAGTGCAAGTAGGAGGGGTAGGAAAAGAGAAACAATGAGGATTCTCATGAATCTCATTGACGGGTTCTTCGAACACCAAAATATCTTCTTCACAAATAGGAGAGATATTGGGAGAAGAACACATTTGGTTGTCATGAGTGTCCACTATTGTATTCTCTTTCACAAAAACATTCTCATGAGTGGCAGAAATGAAATTTTTCTTGGCATGCTTAGAAAGGTAAGATACTAACATCGTGTGCCCAAAAATTTAAAGTACTTGTATCCAACTTATGCAAAGCTTCAAGAATGCAATCATTACATATCCCAAAGTGAAAAGTACCCTTAACCATATTATGCAAAGCTTCAAGAGTGTAAACATTTTTAGATTTTATGATTTTTTCTACTGAAATGATATTGGAATGATTCAAAATGGCTACACTAAATGGATGATTTGGCCTAGATGCATAAAAAAAATATTGAAACTTTCCAGAATGATACAATAGGTTACCAATAGCTCTAGGAAGTGTAGAACACCACAAAAAAGCTTAGAAAAGTTGGTTTTGTAGGCCTCCAAGGACTCGTTCACCCAGGGGAGAATGGGTCCTACTACAGGGCTTTTTAAAAATAAAAAATACAATTTATGAGTGATTAGATGTGTTCTTTTTCCCAAGTTTTAGACTATAACTTCTATAGCAGAAATTTTGAGAATTTGATGTTTAAATGCAAGTGCAATGAAGGATAAATGATGAGCTATATGACATTTTTTGAAATACAAATTTGATCCAATTTTTTAATATGAATGATGAAAAGTATAGTAATATGCAAACACTATGCAAAATAAGTCTAACACTATGCAATTTTTGTTGAATTTTTAGATTTAAAATCAATGCAAAATGTAAGTTTACACCTAAAATGTAATGCAACTTTATGCTAAATTTATAAACCCTAAATGCAATGAATTGCTTCAAATCCTAGATCTAGGGCTTAAATGTTCTCCAAATATAAAATTATAATGTTCAAAACTCAGGTTCAACAAAATGAAACATAGAAAAATGGGGTGTAGCAGTTTAAACACATAGGGTTTGATACTAAATTTGGAATGTTTCACCAAACTTTCTATAAATAGAAAGAGAAAAATGGATGTAATGAACCCACCTATTCTTCTATTTCATTTAGGAAATGAGATCCCTCAAGTTAAAATCCACTTTCAACCCTTTGGTGAGTGAATTCTTTGAAGAATCTTGCAATTTCCCTTTTTTTGTGTTAGGATAGGGGTCTAGGTCAAACAAAAATTTGGGGAGAAAGATTAAAAATAACAAATCAACTCCAAAATGAAGTCTATCACTTGGATTCAGTAGATTAAACATAAAACTAAAGGAACCTACAAATTTTTCAATAGATATGGAAGGGATAAATTTTGTGTACCTCTCACAAAATGGTGTTTCCAAAAGCTATCTGAGGACACATTTTACCTATGGTGAATGGGTCCTTGATAGGGCTCTTCAAAATATGTTTCAAGGTTCTCTACTTATGTGTCTACACTTCCAAATTCCCAATTTTCACCATTAGACAATTGGAAATAAATTCGAGATCTGAGTTTCCATGAGATGACAACAAAGGTGACAACTTTGACAACTTTGCAATTTTGCACCTTTTGGATCTTCAATTTTTCTTCAAACTATAAATCTACAACACACAAGGAAAAGGGAAAAATGTTTTTTTTTGGTGAATGGGGGTTTGCCTTGTTCAAACCCCACTTTGGTAATTAAACCTTGAAACAAAATGAAATAGCATAAAAGGAATGATGAATGAACAAGCATATGTCACAACTCACCAAACCCTTGGATGAAACTTTGATAATGGAGGTCTAAAACTTGCATGAAATGGCTTCAATGGATGTGGATCTTGATCTTGAAACTTGATTTGAAATAATGTTTTGAATTTTTGGACGAATCATAAACACTACATCAACATATTAGATCAAATAACATACATGATGCAAGAGGAATTTTGACATGATAATGGGGTATTGATTGCTCCAATAAATCTTCACTAAATATGTTCTTGAATGCCTTGAAATGCACTTGATCATCACCTTAGCTCTCACAATTAACACTTGAAAATCTAGGATGAAACTTAGTGAAATGACATTATATTTATAGTTATGTAACATTAATTCCCAAAATTCAAATAACAAAAGCTGACATGTGTGAATATAGATTTGAAATCATTAAAGTTCTTCCAAAAACATACTTCAAATTTAGGTCCTAGGCCTAAGTGAGGACCTCTTAGGTCACTCACCTATGACACACATTCTCTAATGATAAGTTTTATGTTATGGGATTCATGAATGTCAGGGTTTCCTCTTCAAAAAATGCAATTAATTAGGATTGGATTTGAATTAAAGGGGCCAATTAAGGAAAATTAACCTAAACTAATTAATGAAGCCCTAGATAAGTGTGAAAGTGTAAAGGTACAGTTTAAAACACTAAAAATAAGGTCCATTTTAATATTAATAAGGCCCTAAACTTAATGTGAATATGTAAAATACATATTACAACACTAAATTAAGGCATAATTTAGTACATTTTAATATTAATATTAATTCCCAAATTAACTTTGAAAAAGGGACACTTTTCCTATAGTACACTTGTGCATTACTAGTTGGGTGATTTTGGTAATTATAGGAGTTTCTCCTTGTAGAATAGAGGTTTTCATAGTTTGGTTTTAGAAGAACTTATGCAATTCTTAAATGAAGAATAGGCTATCTTGTGTATTCTATTTAAGAATGCTTTGGTTTTTAGCCTAAAGAGGTTCTTTGTGACCTTTTTTATTATTGTTTCATGATCATATTGGGGTTGTTTAACCCTTGGCTTAACAATAGTTGAGCAATACTATGGTATTTAATAGAGTTGTGCCCCTCTGCATCCTTGGATGTATTCCTTGTGAGTTCTTGGTTGCTAAGCCCTTCTCCTTATGAGTGCTAATTATTGTAGGAGGATGTTTCCTAGACCCTTTCCTCAAAGAGCCCATAATTTATCCCTATTAATGTGTTGAGAAGTTATAGTGTTAAGAAAATCATCACTTTCCAAGAGTGGGACCTTAGCAAGAACCTCATGGAGGGAAACTGTGATATGAAGAAAGGATTTGGTAAGCATGGGAGTAAGGTAGTGTTTCCTATAGCCTTGAGGGATAGTTCCACTTTGCTTTTGATTTATAGAATTATGATTTTAGGCCTCTATCTTAGGATCAACTTTATGAAGTACATTATTTTGTTGGAAAATCTAGTGGAGAGTAGAGATTGCTAAGTTTTGTGTCTTTCCTTAGCTTGGTAGGTAGCTAGATGAAGTTTCCTGGTAGTGGGAGTGGTCCTAGTTAAGGCCTTATTTTCTTGTGGTTGGATCTTTTAGTCAATTTTAGTATAAATTGGAGGATAGAGTGTTGTGATATCTAAGGTGATTAGATACCTAGTGGGTGATGTTCACATGGCTTATGCACTTTTAGAGATTTTTGTTTTCGGATTGAGACATAGAATTGGTGTGAGTCTAGAGGGTTTCTATTGTCAAATCTATTATATTTTGAAGGATTATGTACGAAGGGTATGTTTTCCTTGTTTGTTGACAAGCTTCTAGGAGTAGCCTAATCCTTGTGGGGAGGATGTAATACCCTCATATTTGTTTCTTTGAGTTTCTTTCCATTGAAAATATAATTTTAACTATGAATCAAGGGATGCATAGGTCATGCTTGTATTTGTTGCTTTAAGTGTTCATTTGTGTTTTACCTTCACCATTTTTTATTTTTGAATTTTGTTATGATTGTTGATTATGTAATTTATATCCTACATCATGCTAGTCATAGATGATTTAAAGGTGATGATTTGCTGTTATGATGTTTTATTTCATGTTTTTATTAACATGTTTGCCATATGAGATTATTTGATATCCAAGATGATGTCAAGTGTGAAGTAGTGGGATACTTCAAGAAGGTTTTGATGGGAATGATGATTAGGTAGATTAAGTTCATTTTTTGAAATTGATTCTAAGAGTTATTTATCAAGAATGCAATAGCTTCCTTCTTGATCTTTTCTAAAAGGATGAGATTAGATCAACAATTTTCAACATGTGGATAAAGGCCTATGTTAAGATACTTTTCCTTCAAGATATTTAATTTCTTCCCTTTTATCTTGGTTAATAGTTTAATCTACAAATACTTTAAAGAGTTAAGAATTTATATTAAAGAGGCCCAAATTATATTATTTGATTCTTTGGTTAAATATATGATTTATGCTAGTGTTCAACAAGATGTTGAAGGCCTGAGTATTACTACCAAATCTAGATCCCCTAAAACATCTATAATTTGTTGAAGGCATGAGTATTACTACAAAATCCAGATTTCCTAAAACATCTATAATTTGATAATGGGACTTTGTTATTAAGTGAGACATCCCTTGAGAAAGCTAGAAACATGAAGGTTATCTTGAATAGTTTTGAAAGTGACTCCAAATAAAGAAATTCACTTTGTTCTTATTAATGTTCCTCAATACAAATATGTTTAGATGATTTTAGAGAGGTAGAATTCCATCTTAGAGCCTTGCATTGCAACTTCATTGAAAATCCGTTCTTATCAATCATGCCTATTTTAATATGTATTAGTTTAATTAGCCATACAATTCTAATTGACATACATATAACGATCTATAAATTTTGTAATTAAGTTAGAGAAGTTTCTAGACAAATTTATTCCAAAAAGAAGAAAGCTAGAGAAGAGAAATTATTAAAAACAAAAAAAAAATTCTTAAAAAATAAGGAAAACGGGTATACAGGGGTCAATTCTAGTGGTGAATGGACGCGACAAAAAATAAAGTTGGGATCCAAAATGAAATTGAACCGAAAAAAAATAAAATTGAAAATAGATTATATTTACGAAATCGACAGGGTTTTACAGTTTGGTAATATTGACTCAACAAAATTTTCTTTAGGGTGACTCTACCCCAACAACTCCACTCGGTGTCAATTATGTGAGAAATCATAAAAAAACAACTCCACTCGGTGTCAATTATGTCAGAAATCATAAAAAACAACTCCACTCGATGTCAATTATGTCAGAAATCAGAAAAAAGTGATGCACATCTGGGGACAAATCTCCGCCCGCCCTTTCCACGCACCTTCACACGCTGCTTTTGAGCTATTGAAAGCCTAGTGACCAGATAAGTAGTTTTGGTGGGTCCATAGCCTGTAGCCAATAGTCATCTAATTTAGGAGGCGCCCTGAAACTTCCATAAAGACAGACCGTGAGAACATAACACTTCCATACGTTTTTCGAGAGGGATAGAAAAAATAAGAAGACCAGCGCTACAAAATTGTCTGCAGTTTTTTAAATTTCCGTTCTCTTTGTCAATAGGTAACCTATGAGGTCGAGTGCTCAGAAACCTTGGGTGTCTGCCTTGTCTAATTTGCTAGGCTTTGAGGACGACAGAAGTCTCGATGGTGGTTTTTATGTTCTTGGCGTCCTCGTAACCTTTGTCGGCTTGTCATTTGGGTGTGTAGCTGCAATTGTGTATGTGGGAGCCGACGCCTGGAGAGCATTCAAACAGAGAAAACATTGGATTCCCGGCGACTCTCTTGTTCTTGGCGCCCTTGCTCTGCAGCTTCTCATGCTCCTCAACAAGCCCTACATGGACTTTTCCTTCAGTGACAAGAAAACCGGTAACCCATTGCAATACGCTTGTGAGTACCTAAATGTGATTCACAGTGAATGGATATTGATTTTGATTGGAAGAGTCTCCACCTGCGTGTTGATGGGCTGTTTGTTGCCGGGAGTATCCCTTCCTCTCTCCACAAATTTGAAAACTGACATGGCAGCGCTCTTCATTAGTTTTGCACTTGTTGCCGTCAATATTATTTCTCACGAGGTCTCCATACTTCCTACAGCTTCTAAAATTCATGGGTATGTCCAATATTGTGGTCCTTTACACACAGGTTATAGATGTCCGAATGATCCGTGGAATTCAACTTTCATGGAATTGACAAATGTAATAATATTAGTATCCATGGTAACTTTAGCTCTTCTTCTAGGCTGTGCTGCTTTAGCTAGTATCGGTATTCATGAAATTGTATCTCGTAAGATACCTCTACTTCTCTCTGCTTTCAGGTTAAGTACTCATTTGTATCCACGCAAGATTCTGTGGGAAAAAATTGAAGAACAAGTGCTCAAGTCATGGATTGTAGTTCGCACTTCCAATCCTCAATACATAATTTCAAGATCAATTCTCTCATCATCAGTCGCCATTATCATTACCGTTTGTAATGCAGTTCTAGTGTTTGAAATAGCCCGCTGCTCGTACGAAACAAAAGTATTTTCCGCCTTTTACGCTAGCAGTCCACTAGAAGATGTTTCCATCTCTGACATAGTTTTCACCGAATATTTTCATGAAGGGTGTATACGACCCTCCATATCAATTCCTCTCATCCTTCATTACATGGTAGTCTTCTTAGGTTCCGCAGTTGTATATTGCAGATGTGTCACCGCAGCAGCATACTATCCCAGACGCATACGCTGGAAGTTGTGCAGTTTCAGGGAATATTGGCAAATCGAAGTTTTCTGGTTAAGCTATTTGCTTGCCTTGATAGAAAGCTCCAAAAGGCACAGGCGGGGAATAGCAGGGGAAAGTTACCTCACAAAAGTAATTGTAAGACTCTTGCGAAGCGTGAGATTGTATAAATTACTTCCCCTGATTGTATGGCTGCAGATGTTTTTGGTTTTATTCAGCAAAGGATGTTGGCTATTATCACAGCTATTGTTCTCAAACAATTTTTTTCGTAAGCTTATAGTGGGCTCGGCATCTGAAAGACTTTACAGTTCATATACAGAGAGAGCTCCCGATGAAACTCAATTGGAAGGAGATCCTGCTTATGCTAAGTATAAAAAAGCTTGTGTAACCATGGAAGGGGAAAATAGTGCTGGGTTATGGATGGCCAACAAAACGTCTATTCAAGTATTACAGAAGCGGTTTGGAAAGGGGGAAGAAGAGGGCAAAAGGTGTAATGAGTTAATTGCATTGCTCAATGATAAATCAAGCACAGGTTTCAGCGGTGAAAGATGTCTCAAGCCTGGTCTTCCCCTCGGATTGGAAGTAGAGTCAGAATTAAATGTCAGTCAACGCTCTAGCAAGATGACCGCAGTCTCAATACTGAGCCTCATTTTTGAGCTTTCCACATTTATCAATAACGAGGGTGAGCATAAAAATATGGCAGACAAAGCTATTAAAGCTTGCTCTCAAGCATGGAATATAATGGATGTGGTTGAATATTCTGATAATGAAGCAGCTGTGCTTATCAATGCCGCTGATGAATCACTCCAAAAGCTAGTAAAGGAGCGCAAATGGCTAGATTACCGCCTTCCCATGAGCGATTCTGCTGACAACTCTCCGGAAGCTGCCAGAGCCGCTGTAGAAAATCTCTTTGAAAGAGGAAAAGAAGTAGCGAATGCATACAATTCAAGAGCGTGGGAGGAGGTGGCAGCAGCTTACAGTTTGTGCAAGGAATGCCGAAGCATAATCAATGATTGTGAATTCAACACCGTGGAAGGAGTGGTAGATGGACTGGAAGGGATGTTGGCAGATGTGATCGGTTCATGCATTGCCAAGGCAGCACAAGTAATAGCCGAGGATTGTAAGAAATGGGCGATCGATTTGGAGGAAGAACGCATTTGGAAAGCTGCAAAAGTGGTGGGAAAAATAAAAGCCATAACGGACAAAACTGGGCAGATATTGGAAGCAACGCCACGCTCCAACATTGATCAATCGGCCGCTGGTAATGAGAGGTATTCTTTTAAATGGTACGAAAAATTTCCAACCATGACTAGATAAATTCTGGTTTGGTTTTCAGGATTACCATGTACTCGGCAGTCAAGCCAGAGCCGTTAGACTGAAGTTTCGTCTTGTGGTGGAGGATAATTCGTATCTTCCTCATTGAAGGGAAAATCAGTTGTGTAGTACCTCTCAATATATTAATGCTTATCTTGAAGGATATCGGATGTGTGGGAGACTTCCATATCAAACTGGTTTACCCGTTATTATTGTCCTGTTTTGTGTTTATGTTTAAATTTAAATTCTGAGGTGTATTGTATTGCTGCAAAATTTCAGTTAATGCTATTGTGGACAAATATGATAACACATTTTAAAGATCAAGTTTACTGTTCAACTCCAATCTATACGAGAATTGTTTAGTAGTTTAAATTTCTAAACGTATCTCCCAACTCTTCCTATCCTTGAATAACACGATTTTTTTCAAGTCTATTAAATTGTTAATAATGTTCAAACTTAAAAAAGAAGTGACGACTCCCATTAACTCGATAACATTTTAACTTTTTCTTCATTTAAAAAAAATACAAATCCAACCTATATCTTTTTGTTTTATAGTTCAAATCATAGATATGAATTTGGTCCCAAATCATTTTTACAATAATAAATATCACCTTGATCTATATTTTCCAAACATAAAATTAATTTTCTGTCCAAAATAACTTGACCTCAACTAGTCATTGTTTGTTGAATTAAGTGTGAAATATATAAATTTGAATGTTTGGGTATTGTAATTTTAAAAGGATAAAGCCTTAGTTTATTTAATCATGTGGCACATGGATCAAGGAGTATTTATAAAGCATTGTATGCCAATCATTACACAAACATATGCATTCATAAGAATAAATATATGAGAATTTTGCATTTTTCTTGATGCATCTTCAAACTTGTTTGAATATTATTGTATCTATTTTAGACCATGATAGAAATCCAACTTGAATTCTTCAACACTAGAGAACATAATTGGAACCTAAACCCCAAGGCTTCTATCAATTCAAAATAAGAAGACAATATTCATGATGAAATTGTATTTAATTGTAAGTCAATTGAAAAGAGCCTACAACTCCTATACACTTGTCTCTATAGGCTATAATTTTTTTACTTCATGTATAACTCAAAAAATCAATATGTATAAATCTTCGAAGATATAGCAAGCATAAACTCTCAGAAGATTTTAATATTAATGCTCATTGTATTGAATCATGTCGACTAGTGTGAACATGCTCTTTTGCTATTACAAAATGGGATCTTTGAAATAGGGTATGCAAATCCATCAAAGCATACCTAAATGATGGATTTTTTTTTAAATGTTGCAGTTGACAAGCAAACAAGGGAAAAGCCTACACAGGAGGAGAAAGATGGGTGGCTGCGCAAGGACCGAGGCCTCAAAGTGGGTGTCACAGGATTAATGGCTAATGGCCATCTTTGGTTTGGTTTCCCTCTATTCCCTCTGCCTTTTTGTTTACACCTATTGTTTGCTTTCCTTTTTGGTTTGGTTCTATCTTATTCACCACTTTTAGTGTGTTCAGATATTAATTAGGGTTAATGTTGTGGGGTATTTGGCAGCGAAAATGCCTACTACCCCAATGAAGGAGGTCGATGTGGCCTCTAATCCCTTGCCTGAGACATCGAAACCTATGGAAACTCTTAGTAAAAGCCTAGCAAAATCATCTTGAGTGGTTGTTGCATATTCGGAGGCATGTTTGGTTCCTAAGATGGCCAAGTTTGTGGCTCTCCGTGAAGGACTTTCTCAGGGTCGTATGAACCACAATGTGTGTGTAGGTAAGTTTCCCTCTTCCTTTACCAAGGAAAATTACTCTTACCCCCAATTGCCCCCAATTGTGATATGCTCTCTGCAATTAATAGAGAGTCTAGGTCAAAAAATGTTGCAATTTTGAATTTTATTTGTAGTGTTAGATCCAAATAATCTGCCTACAAGAAAATACTTTGATGAGGGGATCAAGAATATATGGTTTAAAATTTAAACATATAGGTCACCTTTTGTAAGATGGTCCAAAAGGGATTGTTCATAATATTTTTTAAAAACCATGAAATGCAGGTAAAAGTGGCTGCTAAAGAATACTCAACTATGGGTAAATCCATGTTCAGAGTCATAAAATGGGCTCCTGAGTTGGTAAATGAGTAACTCATCGCCCCGTCTTACCCTAGATGGGTAATAATTAAAGGAGTTCCACCTCAAATGTGTGCATTTTTTCCCTAACTTGTCTCTCCATTAGGCAGGGTTTTGAGGGTGGAAGAGGCAAGGAGAATGCTCCTACACATGGAAGCAACAATATTACTTCCCCTGACCCCTGATTAAAATTTTGGGTAGCTTGAACGACTATTATTTGTGCAAGCGAGAGGGCCATATCAGAAGAAACTGCCCAAAGCTTATAGGTCTCATTGTAAATACAATAGTGGAGTCAATAGAGTCAGCAATTTCCTTAATAGAAAATGTCGCAAGTTCTAATGTAGTAATAGACAATTTAAATAAGATCGAAATAAGGGCTCCAACCGCCTCCAAGCCCAAAGGAAAAATTTAAGGAAGTAAGTCTGAGTATAGATCTCTTATAAAAACCAAATGATTTAGAGACCAGAGTCGGATTAATAGGGGAGAGAATGGTAAGGGATAACCGTAATACTCTGCCAGTTGGGGAAATGAATGCATTCTAAAGGAATAACAGCTCCATTGGCACTTGTAATGATAATAGCATAAGTAAGATTCCTGTTAAACTACACATGGAGCAACAAGAATGTCTGAATTTAAAGAAAATATTAGTTTAGTGGGATCTAAATAAAATGAGCAATTAAAAACTTACCTCGACGGGATTGAAGTTGGCACGTTTGAAAGACACTCCCTTCTTAGTGGGGATAAACTTGCAGAACCAAGAGTTGTCAATAGCGCTCCTGATTTATTGATTGAATCTCCTTTCAATACGTAGAAAGAATACGTTGAAGATCTAGCTTCCCCTTAGAAAGAGATTATAGAAACCTGTATAGGGCGAAAAAAATGCCCACAAATTGATGATGGAAAGGATAATGTGAACATAATTCAAAATAGGATTAATAAATCTGGCTGTGTAAATAATCCTATAAACAACAAGGTAAAAGATAGATAGTTTAATAATTCTGCTCTAAAAATGTGTGATGAAAACATAGATAACTAGACTTCTTTTAGTCTAGAACCCAAAATTATCTCAAACCAGCACAGGGACAATGTCTCTATTGAGAAAATAAGAAGCCCTAAATTGCTCCTTTTGTTGGAGACCAAAATTGAGCAATCCACCACTGTTCAAAAATTGGCCTTAGATAGGGACAATAAGGGGTGTGAAAAAGAAAATTCTCCCACCCCTCAAGACTATTTAAAAGAACAAAAAAATGGCGGCTAAAATGGCAAGCACTAAACAAACATGCCATGCTAAAAAGCCTACCCGAAACATCGAGGTTGTAGGCCTTATAGTAGATTGTGAAAAACCTACCAAAAATTTAGAAGCAAATTTTAGTAGGGTGGAGAACCAAGGAAATTTTAGTAGGGTGGAGAACCAAGATAATAAGTCTCCTCTACCCGATAGTAGGATAAAAATTAATTGTAAGGATAAGGGTAATAATACAATTAAGCGGTGGAAGTTGGTTTAAGGAAGAAAGGGCTTTGGGATTGGTCAAATATAATGGATTCAGAAGGGGCCACTTGTGAATAGTCCAGATTTAGATAGCTCAAAGGGGAAGGAGATCTTTGTTGAGCTGTTACCCAAATTGAAGAAGATATCTACAACCTTAATACTAAAAATGATCTCAATAGGGAAAAGATTGGATCTTAACAAAAAAAAGGAAAAAGAAGAAACAAAAGAAAAGTATTACATGATCCATACACAAAGAGAAAAACAAAAGAAGAAAAATTGCCTAAGTGTTTTGATAACTTCAGAATAATTGAAGAGAGAGATGAAGCAAAGCTGCAAATAATAGAATTCGATGATTTAATTACCTAAGATGGAATGGAAGGGGACTTGAATCCCCAAAAAGAAAATATGTTGTTAAGAGGTTTCTAAACCAAAACTCTGATAACGATGTTTTTTCTACAAGAGGTTAAGGCAGTCAACTTTTTCCTTGAAACCAATTTGGAATTTATATGGAAGGAGGCTTCCATTACTGCTCCAAGCATGAAAAGGGAAAGGGCGGGACTTCTATCCTCTTATCAAACAAATAGAGAGACTATATAACTAAAAAAGGGTCTCCCCTTGTAATAGAGTTGTATGTTTCATAATAAAAAAAGACAATAGGAAATTTGGCATTTGCTCAATTTATGGTAAAATAACCCTAAGGAGAGAGAGGAACTATTGAAATGGGCACACAATCTCTAAGAAGTACCTTGGATAATGGGCAATGACTTTTACATGATAAAAAATAAGGAAGACAAAGTTGGTGGAATCAATATGGAGTGGAAAGGTGAGGAAAAGTATTATTAATATAAAATGAAAAGGAAACTCAATCTATTTGACCCTATAACTTGGAAAGTGAGACTAATCATCAAAGAGTTGATGAATTAACATAGTTAAACACAAAGATTGCAATTCAAGACCCAATACAATCCAAATCAACAAATAGAATGGAAGCAACACAATTATATCAAAATTAAGAAAACATTAATATTACCTTCATTGTGTTGTCATGACTCCTATTTTTCTCCTTTTCTTTTATTTTCTCTCTAATCTGGTATGCTCTTCTTTGCTTCAAGTTCAAAAGTGTGAATGATAGCAATGATGCAAAATGCCAAAGTTCGTGGTTAGCCATCAAAGAGATATGAGGGCTGCTTTTATAGATTTGTTTGATTTGAATGAATGGTCCAGATTAAGAGGTAGAGAGATGAGATCAAGGGTTAAGGATTGTTGAGAGGAATTGATGAACGAGTTAACTGACTACAATTGGCTACAAGATTTTAGTTAATTGGTGCTGAACAAGTTATAAAGAGGGCAGCCATGTCAGCCCACAAACTAAGAGTTGAGGAGCTAGGGCGTACAACACCAGGCAGCATACATCCCATCACCACATACAGGGAGACCCTCCCAGCCAGAACAAGCATCCTTCTCGAAACAGTCTCATGACAACATAGTAAGTAATTTCCAATAATACGCCAATTTTCATCATCCTGGGGAAAGTGAAGAATGGAGGATGGAATGTTGAGGAGAGGGAGGATTAGGAGAGTAAGAGTGCTAAGAAGGAAAGAATCACATGGAATCCAGTGTTTCATTTTCTTGAATTCTCTCCACGGGTATGTGCAGGATCGTGGTGTGCCAAAAAGTGGCAATATTATGAGGGTATGTGGCTGATGACTTTTTTTTCACCCAAAATTAATGAAACGAAAAGGGTTTTTAGAGGAGATTCTCAGCTTTCCAAAAATATAAATTATGATTTAATTTGAATTTAATAAATAATTATTATTCATTTTATATTAGAATTATGACTAAAGTCCTAATCGATACTGATTGAAAACATCTATAACTTTCAAATGGTATCATATTTTTGAATCCAAAATATATTCTATGCTTCACATACTATTGGATTAAAAAATAAAAATTAAATTTCATGAAGTTTTGACCAAGTTAAGGTGGTCGACAGATGAGTTTTTATATTTTTTAAAAGTTGTAATAAAAATTCATAATTAATTATTTACTTGGAAAAAAATTACAAAAGAATATGAATCACATCCCATGAGTCCTCTACTTATATATAAAATCTTACAAAAAATATTATCATTTTATTATGGTTAGGGCGATTAACTACTTATTTTTTCCCCAAATTTAAGTACTACGCATTGAAATTTCAAATTTTCACCAAATAGATTTTATTTATTTTTAAATAAACCTAGTATTTTAGAAACTAAATTCAATTTTCTACAAATTCTATTCTTACATATTTTTGAAATAAGATAGATAACTTATTCAAATTTTTACGTCAAGTTGCCTAACACTGATTTTTCTGAATTTTTTGCCACTTAAGGGCCTATTTTTTGCACGATGATCATGTACATACCCCCACCCATCCACTACAAGAAAGGAAAGCGCAAGGAGGGAGCCAAATGACCAGCTCACCCACTCTGCCACGCTTGCTGCCTTCAACAATGCTCCAGAAATGAAGTATGTGCCATCGAAATCACTCTGACACGGGAATTCATTTTGAAAAGTTTGTATTTGCAAGTTTTGGGCAATAAAATATTGAAAAGAAGGCCAACTACTCTGAGACAAATATGATATTCTTAAGCATCAATCTCTTACAAAATAGATTTTGGCTTATAATTTCCCATAAAAGGTTTTAAACAGGTATAAAATTACGGACACAACTAATCTCTCGACAAAGCGTTATCTCCAATAGGCATGTAACATCATAAAACAAAATTAAAAAATTGAAAATAAAAATTATAAAAATATATAAGAATAGAATCTGTAGAAAATAGAATCTGTAAAAATTTGAATAAGTTATCTATCTTATTTCAAAAATATGTAAGAATAGAATCTGTAGAAAATTGAATATAGTTTCTAAACTACTAGATTTGTTTAAAAAATATATATCTATTTGGTGAAAATTGAAATTTCAATATAGTGGTACTTAAATTTTAGGGAAAAAATAAGTAGGTGTCTGTCTGACCACCCTAACCACAATAAAATGACAATATTTTAGATATAAGTAGAGGAATCATGCCTCAATGTGATGGATATTTATTTGTAATTCTTTTGCAAATAAATAATTAATTATGAATTTTTTATTACAAATTTTTAAAAAATATAAAAAATTATACATGTCTAACCACCTTAACTTGGTCAAAACTTCATGAAATTCATTTTTTATTTTTTTAATCCTATAGTATGCGAAGCATATTTTGGATTCAAAAAATGTGATACCGTTTGAAAGCTATAGATGTTTTTCAATCAGCGTATTAATCAGGACTTTAGTCATAATTTGAATAGAAAATGAATAATAATTACTTATTAAATTCAAAGTAAAGCATAATTTATATTGGTGGAAAGTTGATAATCTTCTTTAAAAACCCTTTTTCTGTTCATCAATTTTGGTTAAAAAAAAATCATCAGCCACATACCCATCATATTGCCACTTTTTGGCCCATCATGATCTTGCACATACCCTGTACATGTATACTTGAGATGCTACTGAGATGTTGTGAGTACATGGAGCTATCTTTATGACATTGCAAATGTAGTGAATTGGTGTGTTTCCAAGTGTTTTTGAGAAAATTAATAAAGAAGAGAAGTCATAATGTTGAGTGCATTCAAAATGTGCTCTGGTATGTGCTTCATGTTTCTCTTGTGTTGATCTTATGCTTGTATGGATATGAAGGTTTGGTAATGATGGTCTAGTGGTGATATCTTTTGAGTTTTAGCTTTTGGTGTGATGGTACATGAAGGTTACATTCACTAGTATGGAATTGTTCTAGCAGAGTTGGTCTTTTGTGGACTGGAAGAAATGTTTATGCTATGTAGTCCTCTGTTGTTTTGTTTCAAATCTTGCAGACCTAGGATTCGTCTTGTAAAGGTTTTCTATGGGTTCTAGCAAAGAAGTTTGAGGTTTGGTGGTCAAAAGTCATGTTTTAGTGTGTGTTTGCATAGTCGAGATTGATTGGTAGAAGGTGTTCAGTGTTTGAAGTTTGTTGCACTTGTTGTGGATGAATTTGAAGGAATTAAAGATGTATTCTTGTGCATAATGAAGCATGTTGTAGCGTTCACTTGCCATCTTATTTGGAAGCATGTATATTAATGTTCATTTGTGTTTTTATTAGGTTTGGCCAACCTAGTGTTTACACTTCATTCAAAGAATAAAATTTAATTAACGAAGTGTGTGGTTGATCCAAGACAATTTATTTTTGGTTTTGATTAAGTGTTTTTTGGTCCACTCTCATTCTTTTCCACTATGAGAATTTTAAGTTGTTGATCTAATTTGAATTTATGAAATAAGGTTTTTGTGGCTAACTTTGGAAAAAAGTTCTAAGGTTGAAGATGGTATAAATGCAAGTCGAATTGTGAAGAATTGTATGATAGAGTGATGGAAAGTGATGAAGTAAGCCATATTTTTTAAGAGCAGAAGTGTGTGAAAGTGTGTTGAGACAACACTTCCTCATTGTGTTGGATCCTTGAAGGTAGTAAGCTAATTCAAGGCTATGGATGTGTGTTAATTGTTGTGGTGGATCTTTGTTCTCTTTTGTATCTGTAGGCAGTGAACCTTCCTGTTGAATAGTGATTCCTTTCTATAGGAAGTGATCCTTTGTACTTGGATAGTGAGTCCTTTTCTAGGTAGTGAGCCCTTGGCGGTGAGCCTTTGTATTCAATTTCATAATATCTTTATATTGTGGGCTAACCCTCATCATGGTTTTTTCCTCATTGGGTTTTCCACGTAAAACTCTGGTTCTTCATTGTGTTGATTTACTTTCTATTATTTGTGTTTCATGCTCATACTTAATAACATAATAGTGTGGTTATGGAATTGATAAGTGTTAAAGTTTTAAGTTGGGATTTTGGGACAACTGATTCACCCCCCTCTTAGTTGTCTTGTGCCTATTTAATAATTGGTATTAGATCTTTTGTTCTTTGGTGTAGAGCTTAATCACTTAAGGAATATTTGATGGCACATAAATTGGAAATCCGTATGTTTGATGGATTTGATTATAGTGATTGGAAATTACAAATGAGAATGTATATTGCTTCTCTTGGTATAAGATTTGGAAGGCTATTAAGACGAAGTATACTCCTCCGATGAATGGTCCTACTACTATAGATGAGGTTTTTTCTTATGAGGAGAATGATAAAAGTGAGGTATGCTATTTACAAAGCTTTATCTAAATCTGAGCGAACTAAGGTTCTTTCTTTAGATACTACTTATGATATCTAGAAGAAGTTGGAAGAATTGTATGAAGGAAATGAAAAGGTAAAATTGACAAAGAAGTTGGAAAAAAAGAGAAAGTTTGAGAATCTAGAAATGGAAGAAGGTGAAGAGTCTATAAGCTATTTTGAGAGGGTTGAGATGACAACAAATGAAGTTAAGAATCAAGGGGGAAATTTGACCAATGAAGATATTATTGAGAAGATCCTAATCACCCTACCAGATTGTGATAGTGATAAGATCTCGGTTATTGAAAGATGTATGATCCTATGAAGTATACTAAAGAATAATTGTTTGGTACCTTGCAAGCATTTGAGATGTGAAAGTTTAGGAAAGAAGACAAGAAAGAAGAAAAGACAAAGACAACGTTTAAGGAAATGAAGATTGAAGATGATCCAAAGAGTCATGGTTTAGATGAGTTGGAAGCGAACTTCACTAGGAAGTTGAAGAAAGGTACTGCAAAGTATAAAGGCATGTTTTGCTTTAAATGTTTCAATTATGGCAATATTCATCACTACGCTTCAAGATTTCTAAATAGAGCTATACATAATAAAAAAAGGGATCATAAAGATAAGAATAAGGATAAGAAATACAAGTTGTATTATGTTAAATAAGAAGCAAGAATATCTGATGATGAATCTGAAAATGAGGTTGATGATAGTGAATGCTTGTTTTTGGCTTTGGAAAGTAAATCTATATCTACTAACCCTGAAAAATGTGCAAGCAAGAAGGCTCTGGAGAATAAGAGGAATAGGATGGAAGGTACTTTGGTTATTTCTTTTCATGCAATACAAGATGAAGATTACTGGGTAATTGATAGTAGATGTTCTAATCACATGACCAAAGATAAGAGTAAGTTTACTAAACTTGAAAAGTATGATGGTGGTTTAGTCATGTTTGGTGATGATTAAGGAGCTAAGATATGTGGGAAAGGTTCAATTAGTTTTGATGGAGTGCACAACACTAATGATGTATATTATGTGAAGGATTTGAGGAATAACCTTTTAAGTGTTGGTCATATGTGTAGCAATGGTTTTAAACTTGTTTTTTAGAATAATACCTGTGAAATTAAAAAAAAAATGATTTGGAAATGGATATATGGTTGTTGTTGGAAGGGGAACTTATGGAAACATCTATCAACTTAAGGGAGTTGATGGTCAATGCCTTGTATCTCAAGTCAGTGAAAGTTGGTTATGGCACCAGAGAATGGGATATGTTAATTTTGATAATTTGGTCAAAATTAGTTCAAAAGAAACTGTCTGAGGGCTGCCTAGAATCACAAGACTTGCTAATGTTATTTATAGAAGTTGTCAATTGAGGAAATAGAAAAGATCTAGCTTTAAGGGAAAAAAGTACTCTACTACTAGAATGATGGAATTAGTACACACTGATCTCTATGGTTCGACTAGAACTAGAGGCCTAAATGGTGACAGGTATTTCATGCTTCTTATTGATATTACACTTGAATGACATGGATTGATTTTCTTAGAGAAAAGGCTCAAACTTTGGATAGGTTTAAGGTATTCAAAGCAAGAGTGGAAAATGAAGTAATTTTGAAAATAAAATGTTTGAGATTTGATAGAGGTGGAGAATTCACTTCTAGTGAGTTTAATACATTTTGTGGACTGCATGGCATAAAGAGAGAGTTTTCTATTTTGAGAACCGCTCGACAGAATGGGGTAGTTGAGAAGAAAAACAAGACTGCACAGGAAATTACAAGAAACATGATGAAAGAATCAAATGTACTAGATGTGTATTGGAGAGAGGCAATACACACTACTATTTATGTCCTAATAGAGTTCAGATTAGAAGCAATAGCACAGACTTATTTTGAGTTATGGACTGGTAAGAATCCTACTCTAAAGTACTTCAAGGTATTTGGAAGTAGATGTTATATTAAAAAAGATAATGAAAATTTTGGAAATTTTGATGTTAGGTGTGATGCAGAAATTTTTATTAGATACTCTACTACTAGCAAAACATATAGATGTTTTAATAAAAGATTGAAAAAGGTTGTTGAAAATACCAATGTTAAAGTTGATGAAGACATATGCAGACCTATTGAGATAAGTGAAGTTGAACCTAATGATCCTATCTATGGACATGTACACTTGAGGAGAATAAGGGGAAGGAAGAAGAAAAGAAAGAAGAACAAACTGAAGAAGAAGAAGAAAAGAATGAGCCAGAACTTGTTGCTAAGACTCCTAAGTATGTACAAAAGAATCATCCAGAGGAACAAATAATTGGAGATAAGAGTGAAGGCATGAAGAAAAGAAGTAGTAGCTGAGGTAAATTTGTGTTTACTTTCTAAAATTGAACCTAAGTCTGTGAGTAAAGCATGTGAAGATGAGAGTTGGATGAAAGCTATAAAAGAAGAGTTGCAGTAGATAGAAAAAAATCAAACATGGGAAATGGTCCCTAGACTTGTGAATAAGAATGTAATTGGTTCAAAATGGGTATTCTGGAATAAGATGAATGAAAGTGGAGAATTTGTAAGGAATAAGGCAAGACCGGTATGTAAGGGATATTCACAAGTTGAAGGCATAGACTTTGAAGAAACATTTTCCCTTATGGCTAGAATGGAAGCTATTAGGATGTTTTTGGCATTTTCTGCCCACAAGGATTTCAAAGTGTATTAGATGGATGCCAAGTGAAATTTTTTGAATGAAATGGAGGAAGAAGTGCACATGGAACAACCTAAATGGTTTCAACTATTTAAAAAACCAAACATGGTCTATAAGTTGACAAAGGACTTGTATGGATTGAAGCAAGCTCCTAGAGCTTGATATGCAAGATTGGATAGATACCAGACAAAGCAAGGATTCAACAAGGGATTTGTTGACAAAAATCTCTACTTTAAAGTGCAAGGTAACAAAATTTTGATAGTAGTTGTATATGTTGATATCATTTTTGGTGGAAATTAAGGAATGCATAAAAGATTTGTTGAAGAGATGCAAAAATAATTTGAGATGTCTATAATTGGTGAATTGAATTTCTTCCTTGGTCTACAAGTGAATCAAATTGATACAAGGATATTCATTTCACAATCTAAGTATGTAAGAGAGTTGTTGAAGAAGTTTGGGATGGATGATTCCAAACCGGTTTGTACTCCTATGATAACCAGATGTAAACTGAGAAAAGATGATGAATCTACTAAAATTGATCAGAGCAAATATAGATCTATGATTGGTGGACTGTTGTATCTTACTACTACCAGACTAGACATTATGCATGTAGTATGTCTAGTTGCCATATTTCTAGTTGATCCTAAAGAGACACATGCTATAGCCATAAAGATGATATTTAGATATCTTAAAGGTACACTAGATTATGGTTTATGGTACCCTAAGGGTGTTGATTTCACCTTGAGTGCTTATGCTGATGCAAATTGGGATGGTTGTGTGGATGAATAGAAGAGTACCAATGGAGGTGCTTTCTTTCTTGGAAGAAGATTGGTTTCTTGGTTGAGTAAGAAATAAGACTCGGTTTCTTTATCCACTACAGAGGAAAAATATATTGTTGCAGCATCCTACTACATATAGGTTTTGTGGATGAAGCAAACTTTGAAAGACATTGGGGTAATATGTGATGAACCTATTCCCATTTTCTATGACCGCAGTGTTGGAAAGAGACACTACAAAAGTCATCTAGTGTTGTCATTGATGGAAACCCTAGTCAGTTATTCTATTCACACTTCAATACTTTCCTATGCCAGAAGTCAAACTATTAATTTGTGTTAATTCTCAAAGCTAAAACAAGGCACCCAACAAAGTTGTGTATGTTGATTCATATGAAATTTATTGTTATAATTTTGTGTTGTAGATCTCAGAGAAGGTATTTTGAAATATGAACTATCTTATCGTTGAAGCATCCAACTTTGCATTGATTGGTGTGCAAATTGGAAGATCTGGTTTACTGTTTCTCAGTCTAACAATGGAGAATGACTAGCTAGATGAGTGTAACATGTTGCAGATATTTGAGACATAATTGTTTAAGGTGTTACATGTTTGAGACATGTTGCTTTGGTTCTTCACTATGTTTTCGTTGAAATTGGTTGGTTCACATTGAATTTTGTTTATGAATTGAGCGAACAGTTTTTTGCACGTTCATATTTTGAAAAAGTTGACATGCAATTGATGTCATTTTTGGTTGCGGATATATATAATCGATTTTTCATAACATTTTAATGTATGATGTGGTGTGATGCGAGAGTTAGAAGGTCTATTGATTGATTGTGCATAGTTTCATTTGAGTAGAACAAAGATTGGTGATTCAGATTGAAGCAGACAAAGTTTTAAGAGTAGAGTCATACAGAGTGTGAAGAATGTTATTTATGTGCTTAACCATAACTATACTCAGGTATTAGTAGATGCTATTTCATAGTTCATCCACTCCAGTTGTCTTTTGAATATGATTGTAAGACAATGGGTCATTTTTTTGGCAATAAGCCTTTTGTATTTGAGTAGTGAGCTCTAGGCAATGTGCCTGAATGCATGCGCATTCCCCATTTGTAAACACTTATTTTGATTATACTCATATTCATATTGTGGATTGACCTCTACCGTGGTTTTTCCCCTAACAAGGTTTTTGTGTAAAAAATACTTGTGTTAATGTGTTGTGGTTGATTGCTTTGCGTTCTTGCATCTTTATTTTGGTTCAATGCATTAAGTGGTTTAAAGATCAAATTGATAAAGTTAAATTTTGCAAAACACTAATTCACCCCCCCTTTCAGTGTCCCTTGATTCCAACAATCAGTATCAGAGCCTAGTTCCTAGGAATAATTTTAACAACTTGAGAAATATCTAGGAAAGTGATTCAATGGATTTCAATAGTCTTCAACAACATTTGGTGGCTCTAGATGACATTGATCAATCCAAATCTGAAGTCTAGGAATTGCAAGCAAGCCTCATCAATGTTGAGAGATTCATTCAATCATTGAAAGATCAAATCAATAAGTCCAGGGAAAAGAGAAAGGATCTCTATGATGAGCTTAAGCAGAAAGAGAGAAAAAGCATAGAAGATGATCACCTAAGTCAAGCCTTAAAGGAAAATATAGAAGAAAAGGAAAAACTTACCAGAGATAATGTTTTTCTAAAGCATGAGATGGAATCTATTGTGATGAGGATGACTAAGGAGATTGAAGAGAAAAATAAGAATGGAGAGAATCTTACTTAGTACTTGAAAGAAAGATCTAATGAATGCAACATAATGGAACTTGAATTGCAACAATCCAAAAGCAATGAAGAAGAGCTTGAAAGACATATTGTTATTCTTAGGGATGAACTTGCTACTACAAATGAATACAAGGAGAAGTTCAAGACTAGCTCAACTAGGCTTGATGAACTGACTCAAAGTTAGAAAAGTGCAAATGACAAGCAAGGTCTTGGATATGAGAAAGGAGAAAGCTATGGATCTAGTCAAAGGAGATTTATGCCTAAAAATTAGATGAACAAAGCTGAAAGGTATCCGGTAAGACAACCTAATGCTCAAAATTTCAATGGATACTATTTTGTTTGCAATAATTATGATCATATGGCTGGTCAATGTAGAAGTAGAATGAATTCAAGTGGTCCATCATTCTCTAGTCAGTGTTTCAATTGCAATAAGTATGGCCATAAGTCAATTGAATGCAAAAATATGTCAAAGAAAATTTTCAATAAAGATCATCTCAGATGTTAAATCAATCAAATAACTAGTTTGGACAAAGAAATGTTGTGTGCCATAATTGTGACAATTCTAGTCACATTGCAAGATTCTATAGTAGGAAAGGTCTGGTAAACAAAGGGAATGACTTGCAAACAGATGATAAGGGAAAAAGAAAAGTGACTACGAATGAGATCAAGAATCAAATGAAGAAGAAATGGGTGAAGAAGAGTGCCTCTGATGCAGGAAATGAGTCCACACCAGAATCGGGTGGTGGAAATTCCTCTAGGAATTAGTTTAGAGCCTTTGGCCTAGGGGGAGCTCTCAATAAAATCTTTTAACCCCCTACTAGTAATTGGTATTGGGATGTGGCAGATTACAACGATTGCATTGATGATGTACACATTTTTTGGGAACATTTATGGAAGAAGTTTATGCAGAATTGAAGGTTTGTTGGAGAATTTTCTTTCATAGACTATGAAAACCGAGTATCTGAATGACTTAGGGAAAAATAATTTATTGTGATGAAAATTTAGGTGTGCAAATGATAAAAGGTCATTTATATTCTTCATTTGTCACATTGCATTTTGAAAAGAAGTTTGGAGAGCTCTACAAGTGAAATTTGGTGAGATACAAGTTTGAAGGTGATTCTGTGATCAAAGCCTAATCCAACAAAAGGTATTTATCTCCAAAACTTGTGAACTTGAAATTTCTGGAAATGGTTGCTTCATTGGTTGATATTAAGGATAGACCTCATCTAAAATTCAAATGGCATCCATTCAAATCTATTGAGATAGAACCATTACATGCATTTTCTTTTGTTTCGTATGGTATTTTTCATATTGAAGATATTAGGGAAAATATTCATGCAAATGTTGAGGAAATAGGAAGCTCACAATTGTTAAATTTGTACACAAATCACATTGTGGGAGAAGTTTTTTGTGTAAAGCCCGAGTTTAAGACTTTGAAGGAGAAATTCACACAAATTGTGATGTTGCCTATGTTTGATGAAAATGAATGGGTCTAGTACATACTGAGTCGAGTGCATGCCAAGTTCATGTGGTTAAGTCAACCCTTCAATATTACAAAAGAAGCTATAAGATCATTGTTACTAGTCTGAATTCATCCAGTGGGTTGTTGACATTCAAATCTATGAAGAACCAAATAGTTACTGAGGCAATCGGTTCAATTTTTGATAAAAAGAGCCATGACAATAAATGACATCATTGAATTGGATGTGAAATTTGCTTCTATGGTCATTAGTTACAAAATCTATCACTCCAATCAGGACAAATTTGTATCTGGTACAACAATCTATGCATCCTATTAGATGGTCAATAAAAATGTTGAATATGACTTGTGTGAGTTACTCTAGAGCTAGCTAATTGAAAATCTTGGAAAAATCAAGAAGGATAAGAAATATTTCAATTATGGAAATCTACTGTTATGTCTATTCTTTTACTTCATGAATGAAGTTCTACAAGTTGGTAAAGTGCAATGGCAAGGTGACAAACTGGTAGCTATTCAAATCAGAGACATCTTGCATAGAATTAGTGATAGTAAAGCAAGGAAAATGCTATCTGGGGTTACTTCAAAAGCTTTTAGAGTGAAATGCAAGCCAGGGAAAGGATTCCTAAATATATTGTGGAGAAATAAAAGGAAACTATTTGCTTCATAGTTGACATTGATCAGTGTTTAATGGAAGCTACAAAACCTAGAACAATCTAGATAATGCCTATGGGATATGAGGTTGAAGAACACATTTTGGAGTTGTATGCACAACACTTATTTAGTAAACCTTGGGATCCGACAAAAGAAATTTTTGGTACCTTTGAAGAGAAGGATATGCAAATGCATGAACAATTGAAGAATCCTATGATAGTCTAGAAGGTGAGAAAGGAAGTTGAAGATTTTGTAGAAAGAATGGGTATATCAACTGAAGTAGTGAGGGAAGCTAGGAGGAAAAGAGAATAAGCAGAAGAAGTGGAGTTATTAGAATTGAGTTTGCTAGTTCGGTAGAATCCTCTACTAGATCTAGATCTAATAGGAGCTCTACACCCTCATCCATTCCTACAAAAAAATCAATTCCTTTGAAAACTCAATTCAAGACATCTAGAAAAGAAGGAAAGATGGAGAAGGATTTTTAGCACAAGAGTTTATGTAGCTATTGTAGAAGATGAAGAAACTGAATCAAATGAAGAAACTGAATTAGATGAAGAAGTGAGAGAGATCAATCATAAGGTAACTAAGGCATCAAAAGTCTCTAAGGAAAAGCCCTCTAGTGAAGAAAAAGCAAAGAAGGTGTAAATTGATAAATCGGGTATGACTATGAAGGAAGTGGAAAAAGGTATAATAAAGGATGGTAAATCTTAAATCACTTTCTGAATGGTATGACACTTTTGATAGTGTTGGTCAGAGAATTCTTAAAGAAGCTACAATAAAGTATTTGAATATTTTCAATATGAATCTCATAGAAATAATGTCAGAGTTTCCTAAGGGGTTATATGAAGTCTTGGAAATGAGGAGAGTGAATGCAAGAGCTGAAGATGAACAAATAAGAGAATGCATACTTGTTGATCTATGTCTGGTAATGTCAATAGAAGAAATGAAGACAATTTTCAATGATGCTAAAAGGGATTTTAAGAGAAAGACAAGGGTGAACAAGCTTATGATTAGACAGACTCAGGTGTCGCAAAAGAGACTGAGAAAATTCTTAAGGTAGTCCTATTGAAGAATAGATATAATATTGTTTCTAAAGAAACTCATAATGAAGATGCTCCATCTGGTCTGGAAGTTGAAGAGGTGAAAGAAGATACAATTGAGGATACTCAAAATCCTCTCGATATGCAAGATACTGAAATTCACATGGAGACTAAAGCTGCTAAAGATATGTCAATTGAAGAGATATAAATCCCTAAAGACAAGCAAGAATCTATGGTTGAAGAAATAGTGAGTGAAGAAAAGAAGGTTGTAGTAAAAGAGGTTGCTATAGAAGCAAGAGACAATGCAGAGGTAGTAAAGAAGTTTTTAGAAAAATAACATGAGGAGTTTGACGAAGAATTGGATGAAGGCCCTATCAACTTGGCCACTTTATCTCCTATTTAGAAGCTAAAGGTAGCATCATTTTCTCAGGCTAAAGCAAGAGAGGAGTTATTGAAATCTCACATTGAGGAAATTGAGATGTTGAGTCTTGCATCCAGTATATTGGAGAGGATCATGCCTACACATGTCAAGGATTCATTTGGTTCTCCCTCCGGTCAGCTGAAGAAACTTATCAACTCTATAAGTACTCATTTTGAGTCACTTGAAAAGTTAGCTAAGGATAAGGTTCAGTAGAGTGAAGTGTATGATTGCTAATGAAAAATCCTTGCTAGCTACCTATCTAAGGGTAAAAGCACAAAGTTGTGTCACACTTTCAGCCGACTTATCAGCACAATTGAATTTAAGTATTTCTAACTAAAATCAATTTTGGTCAAACATATGATGTAGTAAGATTCATTCTAGCTAAGTTAGATACTTCCACAACTTTTTCAACTAAAATTGTTGGCTAAAAACACATGGAGCACCATTTTGATTCCAATTTACCAAAAAAATAAAATTATTTAAAAAGCTTGAGGTTTCAATAACTCTTGCTAATGTAAATAACATTTTTAAAAAAATATAAAAATACCCTTTTGTAGATACATAAGTGTAGTTTTCAAAAATATATTTATTTCAATAGTTTGATTATTATTTATATTTTATTTTTTATTTTTACTAAAAGTAGGTTATCAGCACAAAATATTAGGTTGATTACCATGCCAAGGAAAAATACTAAAACTTATTTTAAAAAATTGAAAAAATATGATGCACTAGATAAAAGAATCTATTTCAAGATGGTATAGTTTTTTTCCATTTTAGATAAATATTTAATATGAAAGTTGACGTCTGATGGAAACAACTATTTTTTGATTCACGCACATTTTCATATTTATTTAAAATTATATACTTATCAAAATTAGAAAAAAATATATCCATGCACTAAAGTTTCAAGTTATAAATACACACAAAAAATTTGAAAGAAAAATAATAAATTTACTATAAAAAGTTTGACGTCCCATGCAACTTCATTTTTCAGCATTTTATCAGCAACTAAATTATAGTGTTGATTTATTAAAACTAGTTTAAAATAATTTTTCAATTTTTTTCAAAAAATACAAACATAAAATATACTAAAAAATACATATTTTACTAGTTTACATCATTTCAAAATTCAAAACATATATACCACTTTTTAGTGATTCAAGTTTAAAAGTTGGATTAGCGTTGGCCATTTCCTTTATAAAGTGTGACACAACTTTGTGCTTTTACCCCTAAAGAACATTCAAGGTGCATTATCTGAGGGTGTAAATATCTATAATTCATGCTTATCTTTGTCTAAATTCACTGAAGTCACTAAGAAGAAAATCAAGGAATATGAGAAAAAGTTAGCAGATATTTCTCAATCCTTTGATCCTCTAACTGTTTCTGTTGGAAAGAAAGAAGGTCAAGTTATATCCCTGCTTGAAAAGATTAAAAATTTGAAGCATGAAAGTCACAAAATTGTTGAAAGGGTATGTGATCTTAGAGGATCAATTGGTCCTAAAATGGATACAATGTTGAGTGCATTAAAGGAAGCATAGGATGTTATTGCTTCAATGATTTGACAAATCTTGATTCAGTAGAGATGCAATCCTACCTATTATGTGGACACATGACTATCTTGGAGAGTCTCAAAAAGGGTTGAGACACTAGCTTAAGCTTGTTGAAGAACAATTTTGTAGAAATATTCAAGTCCACGTAAGTTAGAAAAGCATGTTTGTACATACACAATTTGTTCATAAAAAAATTGTATACAAATTCCCATCTTTGTCATTGATGTCAAAGGGGGGGTATGGGACAATGAAAATTGTCTTATTCATATCAGGGGGAGTTGTGATTGAAAATATTTCTGAAGTTTTAAGATTTCTAGTGTATTTATGTTGGTACTGATATCGAAACTTAGTCATTTTTCACCAAGTGTTTCCATTAATGCCAAAGGGGGGAGATTTTTGGAAAGAGACACTGCACAATGTTGGAATCGAGCAACATTGAGAGGGGAGGTGAATAAGTGTTGTGCAAATTTTAGCATTATTAATCTGATTCTTAAAGTGTTGATAACATTCAACCAAAATAAAGATGCATGCACATAAGACAAATAACCACAACACCATAACACAAAGAATTTTACGTGGAAACCCTGTTAGGGGAAAAACCATGATGGAGGTCAATCCACAATATTGTTCTGAGTATACTCAAAAGAAAAGATTACAAATGGGAATGCACTTGCATTCAGGTGCACTATCTAGAGCTCACTGCTCAAAATCAGAAAGGCTCACTACCTTATAAAAGTTTGAAATACTTCCAAGGATTTGAATTGATAGAGTAGCATCTACAAATTCCTGATTACAATTTTGATTAGGCTCAACAATTGAATTCAGGACCTTCTGTTTGATTCTACACTTCGATTTGCTCTACCTTAATTCTCTTTACAAAAATTCTTAATGCACAAGTGAAACTGTGCATAATCGCTCTACTGACCTTATGAATTTCACAACATACATCGCTTCACATCAAACACACACACCAAAATGATACAATCGATCACATATATATATTTGCTACCAAGAATTCAATCACTTCAAGTCAATCTCAAAAAAGTAAGATTTTTTCACAAAATTTCAGCTCAAATCATCAATAATAATCAATGTGCATCCACAAGAGTTAGCCACAAAATGGTGAGGACCCAAAAAAAAATGTATGAACAAAAAAATACTTAAACAATAACTCCTCAAATATTTGTGACACATTATATTCATTGAGTCAACCTTTAAACACTAATAAACAAAAAATCAGTTCACTGTACCTTCTAACTTCCACCCAAGTTGATACAAGGCACCAAGATATACAAATAACACAGGTTAAGCATTGAACAATTCTCCTTAAGATCCACAATAGAAAATATTAATAGAAAATATGCATATGGATTGAAGGACACAAAACTACCGGATGCTACGTTCTACCCAAATAGATAACCACCGATCCTCAATTTTTTTTCCGGTATGAGTAAATGATGATGTGCGGATCTGCTAGTTGACAAGAGTTGCCATTAATGACAACACCTAAAAATATATGCAGTGTCTCTTGCCAAAAATCTCCCCCTTGGCATTGATGGCAACACTTAGTGAAAAATGACTAAGTGTTGGATTAGTACCAACAAAAATACACTTCCAACCAAAACTCCAAAAATATCTTTATCCACAGCTCAAAACTACAACTCCTTCTTAGATGAATATGCATTTTTCACTGATCTATTCTCCCCCTTTGACATCAATGAAAAAGATGGGGAATCTGTCTACCGAACAAGCAAAAACTTCAAAATTGCATATGTACAAACTTTGTTTCAAATGACTTACACAAACTTGTAAATGTATGGAAAATTTGTCTTTAACAGGTTCAGGCTTGCATCCCAATAGTTCTTGAGGCTTTCCAAAATAGTTACGTGACCACAAAGTAAATAAGATTGCACTTCTAAAAATTCAAGGTTTATTGGGTTACTGACCGCCATAACATCTTGTGCTTCTTTCAAAGCATTCAACATGGTCTTCATCTTTGGTCCAATTAGTTCTCTAAGTTCACTAGATCTTTCCACAATTCTTTCATTCTCACGCTTCAAGCTCTTTATTTTTTCAAGTAAGGATATAACTTGACCTTCTTGCTCACCAATAGAAACTAGTTAATGGATCAAAAACATTAGAAATAACTGCTAAATCCTTTTCATAATCCTTAACCTTCTTCTCATTTTCCTTAGTAAGTTTGGACAGAGACAAACACAACTTGAGAATTTGTCCACCTTCTAATAAAGCACTTTGAAAATTTTCCACATAGGTAGCTAACAAAGATTTATCACTAGCTATCAATCCTTTCAATCTATTGAACTTTTTGGCATCAAACTCCTTCTGAACTTTAACCAAGGATGACTTCTCAATTGACTCAAAATGATTACTTCCCAAATTTATGAGTTTCTTTAGCTCACCAGAGGAGGAACCAAATGAATCTTTAACATGTGTAGGCATGATCTTCTCCAGAATACTCGATGCAAGATTCAATAACTCACTATCCTTAATGTGAGACTTCAGAATTTCTTCACTAGCCTTAGCTTGTGCAAATGATGTGACTTTTATTTTCTGGATTGGGGACAAAGTAGACAAATGAATAGGGGCATCTCCCAACTCAAAATATTCTTCCTTTTTCTCTTCAAGAAACTTCATCATTGCCTCTATAGTGTCTCTTGCTTCTACTGTAACTCCCTTAACTTCAACATTCTCTTCCTTAAGCACTATTTCCTCAGCCACAGACTTTTGCTTGTCATTTTCAACTTCTTCAACTAGTGTCTCCTTTTCTTCAACAAATACAATTTTAGGGGTTTAGTCTCCATAGGTTCTTCTAAATCATGCACCTCAGGAGGAATCTGAGTGTCCTCAATTGTAACCTCTTCATTTACTAGACTATATGAAATATCTTCTACATGCTCTTCATAGAAAACAACATCAATTCTATTCTTTGATAGAAATTTCTTCAGAATGCTTTCAGTTTTGGGTATGTGCAGGATCATGATGGGCCAAAAAGTGGCAATATGATGGGTATGTGGCTGATGAATTTTTTTACCCAAAATTGATGAAACGAAAAGGGTTTTTAAAGGAGATTCTCAACTTTCCACCAATATAAATTATGCTTTACTTTGAGTTAAATAAGTAATTATTATTCATTTTCTATTCAAATTATGACTAAAGTCCTAATTGATAGGCTGATTGAAAAATATTTATAACTTTAAAATGATATCACATTTTTTGAATCCAAAATATGCATCACATTCTATGCTTCACATACTATAGGATTGAAAAAATAAAAAATAAATTTCATGAATTTTTGACCAAGTTAAGGTGGTCGATGAGTTTTTATAGTTTTTAAAATTTGTAATAAAAATTCATAATTAATTATTTACTTGGAAAAAATTACAAAAAATATACATCACATCAGACATGAGTCCTCTACTTATATGTAAAATATTATAAAAAATATTATCATTTTATTGTGGTTAGGGTGGTCAGACAGACACCTACTTATTTTTCCCCTGAAATTTAAGTACTACTGTATTGAAATTTCAAATTTTCACCAAATAAATTTGTTTTTTTTTTAAACAAGCCTATTAGTTTAGAAACTATATTCAATTTTCTATAGATTCTATTCTTATATATTTTTGAAATAATATAGATAATTTATTCAATTTTTTATGTCAAGATGCCTAACTCTGATTTTTCTAATTTTTTTGCCACTTAAGGGCCTATTTTTTCCATGATGATCCTGCACAAATCCTTTCCTTTTCTACTTCTTCAATCTTACCCAACATAAGTTTTTTTATTCTTGTTTTTCTTTTGAACTCTTTCTTTGCTTCTTTTAGAATTTCCTTCATCTCCTCTACAGACATTATCAGACTTAGATTTGCAAGAAATCATTCTCTCAATTGCTCTTCTTTAGTTCTAGCACTAACTCTTCTCAACTCCAAAATGCCATACAATTCTTTAGGAAATTGTGCCATTATCTCAACAAGAGTCATATTAAAATTTTTCAAATAGTGTATTGTAGCTTCCTCAAGGACTCTTTGACCAATAGTGTCAAAAGAACCATGCACTTCACACATAGGGTTAAGATTTTCATCCTTAATTATACCACTTTCAACTTCCTCTACTGACATACTAGATTTGTCAGGCTTCATCTTCTTCTTGGATTTATCCTCATCACCAGAGGACTTGACTGTTGTTACAACTTTTATTTCCCTAACTTCTTCATCAAATTTTGTCTCTTCTTCTAAAACAACTTCATACACTCTTGTGCTCTCATCCTTCTTCCTTTTACTAGAGGCCTTAACTTGAGTTTTTGCAGGGGTAGACTTCTTTGTATGACCAGATAGGGGTACTAAGCTCCTTATTAATCTAGTATGGGTAGAGGATACTGCCAAACTAGCAGATTCACTTTTAGTAGGCTCTTTTTCCTTTTTCACTTTCAAATTGTTCTCTTTTTCTTCTTGCTTCTCTTATGGCTTCTATAGGTATGCCCATGCTCTCTGCAAAGACTTCCACTTCTTTCCTTACTCCCTAGACTATCATTGGTTTCTTCAATTGCTCATGAACTTTCATTCTTTTCTCTACATATGTTCCAAACCTTTCTTCAGACAAATCCACAGGTTTACTCAACATATATTGTGCATATAGCTCCAATATTCTCTCCTCAACTTCATATCTCATAGGCATAATCCAAATGGTTTTGGGTTCTGCCGCTTCCATCAAGAACTAATAAATATCCACCATAAAATAGATTGTATCCTTATACTTCTCCACAATAGAAGTGGGAATTCTTTCCTTGGCTTGCATTACATTCTGAAAGTTCTTGAAATATCCCCAAATTGTAGTTTTCCTAGTTTGCATATCACCAAGGTTGAATAACATGTCTCTAATTTGAACAACAAGAAGCTTGTTGCTTTGCCAATGCACTTTCCCAACACCTAAAACTTCATCCATGAAATAAAAGAATAGATATAGCAACAATTTACCATATTTAAAAGAATTTTTGTTGTCTTTCTTTATCTTCCCAAGATTCTCCATAAGCTAACTTTGAAGCAATTCACACAAATCATATCTTGCATTCCCCTTTACCATTTGATGGGCTGCATATATGGCTCTACTAGATACAAAAATTTCTTTGTTGGAGTGATATACCTTATATCCAATAACCATTGAAGCAAATTTCACACCCACATCAATGATGTCATCAATTGTCATTGCTCTTTTATCATAAACATAACTAGTTGCATTAGTGATGGTTTGATTCTTCACAAACTTCAAAATCGGCAATCCACCAGAGGAATTAAATCCTGTAACAAAACTTATAGCCTCTTTTGTAATCTTGAAGGGTTGATTTAACCACATGAATGTTGCATGAACTTGACTCAAGATATACCAGACCCATTAACTTTCATCAAACACGAGGAATTTCACAATCTGCGTGAATTTCTTCTCTTCTAGGATTTTGAGTTTGGGCTTGACTAAGAAATCTTCCCCACAATGTGATTGGAATATAAATTTAGCAACTATGAGCTTCCTAACTCTTCAATATTAGCATGAACATATACCCTAATATCTTCAATGTGCAAAACATTGTACAAAATAGACAAAAATGGTCCTAAGGGTTTGGTCTCGACAGACTTGAAAGGATGCCACTTAAACTTCAGATGAGGTCTATCTTTGACTTCAACTATCAATGGAATAGCCATTTTCACAAATTCATAGATTTACAAGTTTTCCCAAAAAATACCTTTTTTTCCAAATTAGGGTTTGAACTTTGAATTCCTTTCACACTTGAATTCTCTCCAAATTTAGCCAAAGTTCACTTCAGAGCTCTTCAAACTTCTTCTTCTCAAAATGCAAAGTGACAAATGAAGGATAGAAGTGACCTTTTAACATTTTCACACCTAACCTTTTGTCACAATAAATAATTTTTCTCTATTTAATCCAGATACCTATATACTGTAAAAGATAACTCTTTTGCAGACCTTCAATTATGCATAGGTACTTTCTCCAATTGTTCAACAACATTAGTAGATCATTAATGCAAATACTAAACTCATCCACATTCTGGTGTTGATCACCTGCAGGGGGTTTTGACATATTTTCTTGATAGTTCCCCCTAGGCCAGAGGCCTTAACCTAATTCTCAGAGGGATTACCTGAAGCTGATTCTAACGTTGGTTCATTTCTTGCAACAAAGGGACTTTTTTCCACACATGTTTTCTTCAGCTGCTTCCTATTCTGATCTGTAGTAACTTTCTCTTTTCTTGTTTCATCACTCTGCATACTTCTTCTCTAATTTACTAGATTTCTTTTTCAGAATCTAGCAATATGACTAGTTATGTAACAATTGTAGTGCACTACATCCCTTTGTCTAGACCAGTTGTTCCATTGAATTTCTCTTGATTTGCACTAGTTAGCAATATGTCATATATATTGCATGTATAACATATAAAATTTCTATAAAGGTTGTTCATCACATTTTTGTACTCATTTGACTTATGACCATACTTGTTATAGTTAAAGCATTGAACGAAGAATGATGGACCATTTGAATTCATTCTACTTCTGCATTGAGCTAGCATATGACCAAATTTATTGCAAATATAACATAATCACCGTTGAATTTTTGAGCATTAGGTTGTCTTACCGGATAACTTCCAGTGTTCATTTTATTTTCTTGTCTAAATGTCCTTTGTCCAAGTCTCCTTTGTCTAGATCATGAACTTTCTCCTCCCTCATATCCAAGACCTCACTTGTCACCATCAATCCTCTGGCTTTTGATTAGTTCATCAAGTTTGGTTGAGCTAATCTTGATCTTCTCCTTGAATTCATTTGATGTAGCAAGTTCATCTCTAAGATCAACAATGTGCTTTTCAAACTCTTCCTCATTGTGTTTGGTTTGTTCTAACTCTAGTTCCAACTGCATGAATCCATTAGTAATTCGATTGCATTCTTTAGATTTCTCTTTTAGGGATTGGGAAAGCTTTTCTTCATTCTTCTTATTGTCTTCAATTTCCTTAGTCATCCTCATCATGATAGATTCCATCTCATGCTTTTGAACTGCATTATCCCTAACAATCTTTTCACATTCTTTTATCTTTTCCTTCAGGGTTTGACTCAGTTATTCATCTATGATGCGTTTATTGTCTTCATGCTTTATATGATCCTAGAGTTCCCTTCTTTTTTCCCTGGACTTGTTGATTTTATCTTTCAATGATTCAATGAATCTCTTAGCATTCATGAGATTTGATTGTAATTCCCAAACTTAAGCTTTTTCCTAATCAAGATCTAGGGCCACCATAAGTTGTTGAAGACTACTTGAATCCATTGAAACACTTTCCAAGATCTTCCCCAAGCTTTTAAGCTCCTTCTGAGGAACTGAGCTCTGATACCAATTGTTGGAATCAAGCAACATTGAGAGGGGGGGTGAATCAGTGTTGTGCAAATATTAGATTTATTAATTTGATTCTTAAAGTGTTGATAACATTCAACCAAAATAAAGGTGCATGCGCATAAGAAAAATAACCACAACACCATAACACAAAGATTTTTACGTGGAAACCCTATTAGGGGAAAAAACATGATGGAGGTCAATCCACAATATTGTTTTGAGTATACTCAAAAGAAAAGATTACAAATGGGAATGCACTTGCATTTAGGCACACTGTCTAGAGCTCACTACTCAAAATAAAAAAGGTTCATTGGCTTACAAAGTTTGGAATACTTCCAAGGATTTGAACTGATAGAGTAGCATCTACAAATTCCTGATTATAGTCTCATTTATGCTCAACAATCGAATTTAGGACCTTTTGTCTAATTCCACACTTCGCTTCGCTCTACCTTAATTCGCTTCACAAAAATTCTTAATGTACAAGTAAAACTGTGAATAATCGATCTACTGACCTCCTAAATTTCGTAACATACATCAATTCACATCAAACACACACACCAAAATGATATAATCAATCACATATATATATATATATATATATATATATATATATATATATATATATATATATATATATATATATATATATATATATATATATATATATATATATATATATATATATATATATATATATATATCACCAAGAATTCAATCACTTCAAATCAGCTCAACAAAATAAGAAATATTCACAAACTGTAAGCTCAAATCATCAATCATAATCAATGTGCATCTACAAGAGTCGACCACAACATGGTGAGGACCAAAAAAAAATGTATGAACACAAAAATACTTAAACAATAACTCCTCAACTATCCATGACACATTATATTCACCGAGTCGGCCTTCATATACTAATAAAAAAAATTGGTTCATTAGACCTTCTAACTTCCACCCAAGTTGATACAAGGAACCAAGATATACAAATAACAAAGATTGCACATCAAACAATACTCCCTGAGATCTACAACACAAAATATTAACAAAAAAAAATCATATGGATTGAAGAATATGAAACTACCAGATGCTCTTTTCTACCCAAACATATAACCACTAATCTTCAATCTGTTTTCCGGTATGAGTAAATGATGATGTGCAGATCTACTAGCTGACAAGGGTTGACATCAATGACAACACTTTAAAATCTATGTAGTGTCCCTTTCCAACACACAAGTCATCTAGTGTTGTCATTGATGACAACCCTAGTCAGTTATTCTATCTGCACTTCAATATTTTCCTATACTGGAAGTTAGGTTGATGATTTGTGTTAACTGTCAAAGCTAAAATAAGGCACCTAGTAGAGTTGTGTACATTGATTCATATGCGATTTCTTGTTATCATTTTGTGTTGTAGATCTCAGGGAAGGTATTTTGACATATGAATTATCTTATCTTTGAAGCATCAAGCTTCACATTGATTGGTGTGCAATTTGGAAGATTCGGTTTACTATTTTTAAGTCTAACAGTGGAGAATGACTGACTAGATGAGTGTAGTTTGTTGTAGATATTCGAGATATAATTGTTTAAGGTGTTTTGTATTCGAGACATGTTTTGGGTCTTCACTATATTTTTTCCAACATTGGTTGGTTCGCATTGAATTTTGTTTATGAATTGAGCTAATAGTTTTATGCATGTTTCATATTTTGAAAAAGCCTACATGTAGTTGATGTAATTTCTAGTTGCAGATATATATAATCGATTGTTCATATCATTTATTGTATGATGTGGTGCAATGCGAGAGTTATAAGGTCTATTGATTGATTGTGCATAGTTTCATTTGAGTAGAACAGAGATTGGTGATTTAGATTAAATCAAACAAAGTTTTAAGAGTAGAATTAGATAGAGTGTGAAGAATGGGATCTATGTGCTTAACCAAAACTATACTCAGGTATTAGCAGATGCTATTTCATAGTTCATCCACTCGAGTTGTATTTTGAAGATGATTGTAAGATAGTGAGTCTTCTTTTGGGTAGTAAGCCTTTTGTATTTGAGTAGTGAGCTCTAGGCAATGTGTCTGAATGCATGTGCGGTCCCCATTTGTAAACACTTATTTTGAGTATACTAAGTTTCATATTGTGGATTGACCTCCACCATGGTTTTCCCCCTAATAGGGTTTCCATGTAAAAAATCCTTGTGTTATGTTGTTGTGGTTGATTGCTTTGTGTTCTTGCATCTTTCTTTCGATTCAATGCATTAAGTGGTTTAAAGATAAAATTAATAAAGTTAAATTTTTTAGAACACTGATTCACCCCCTCTCAGTGTTCCTTGATCCAACAACGAGTGTTATACGTAGACACTAAAAATTGTCCCAAGTTTGCGATTTCTAAATTCTCCATCATTTCCCCTTTTGTCTTTGATAATTAAATAAGTTTAATTATTTAATTATTCTCTGAAGTCATAATTCTTCTATTAATTAAATAATTTTAATTATTTAATTAATTCATTTTTTATCTCTATTCCTCCTTGATGAATTAAATGAATTTTATTTATTTAATCACGTCACTAATTAAGTCCTCTTCTTTCTAAAACTATATAAATTCTTATTTATTTAATTTTTGTCCACTTTCCACTTAACCTTTTCTCTCCTAAATTAAATCTTGAGTTTCGAACTAAATCATTATGATTCCTTTTGTCACATTCCTCTATAATTAAATAATTATTTTAATTATTTAATTACTCATTGGCCACCTACATGAAATAATTTTTATTATTTAATTTTTCCTATCACCTCTTTATCTATGCCAATCTTATCTTCCACATCAAATCCTATCTCTTGACATCTCATTTAATTCTAGCTCTTCATTGAATTATCTCATAATTCAATCTCAACTCTTCATCTTTATCATTTGCCCTAATTTTTCCCTAACCCGAGTCCATACCTCAACTTTTAATCTTGACCATTGATTAAGACATCTTATTGACATCGAATCTCAACCATTCATTCAATTTTTTTTTTCTATAAAAGACCTTACCCTTGTCATTTTCATGATCTACACATATTATGCAAGTACATGCTGCTAGTGTGAGACAAAAATCTTCAATATTTTGCTAGTCACTTGTCATAGGCTTATTATTGCACACTCAAATATGAGGGAAATTATCATATTGAAGCAAAATGGAGAAGTGCAATGGAGGTGAATCAATGGTGGCATGAAGATTTGGTAATATTGTTTTATGTTTTATGTTTTTATGCTCATTTGTGCTTCATTGTTTATTAGGGTTTGATTTATATGCTTTATTGTATTAAACGTAATGTTTTAGCTCTAATTACATTGGTGAACCTAACAATTTTTTACAAATTTTGAGGAATTTTGGAGTTGGATCCTTTTTGTTGCAGGTTTTGCATCATTTTGGGACAAAACCCTATTTTTCAAAGATTTGACCATATCTTTCAAATGACTTCGTATTTTTTCACAAAATTTTTTCTATAGGTTGGGGACAATATCAAGAGCTTCTAGTCCAAAATTAGATTTTTTGGAGCTGTTTTTATTTATTTATTATATTTTTGTTATTTTTCATGAAAAATCAATTTTGAGAGAAAATTAGTGACTTTTTTGGATATCTTTACATTTTTGGAAAGCTCTCTAAATTTCAATAGGGGTTTGTTCATTATGTTTTTAATTTGGATGAAAAATAATTAGAAAAAAAAATAGGTCTTTGAAAATTAGGGTTTTACAAATATTTTTTTTTATCTCACAAATATTTGCAGATCTTGTCACAATTTTTTTTGGCAGATTTGGAATCATTTCACTCGTCTTCAATAAAAAAATTAGAATTTTTAGAGCTGTTTTAATTTTTTAATAAATTTTTAATGATTTTTCATAAAAAAAAAATTAAATGCAAAACAACAAATATTTTAGATATTTTTACATTTTTGGAAAGCTCTTCAAATTTTAGTAAGGGTCTATTCTCTGTGTTTTTATTTTTGATGCCAAAAACATTTCAAAAAAATAGATTTGTCTTGACTAGCTAACCCTCTAATATTAGTGATCAATTATCTTGTTAGGGTTTTGGCTTTGTCATTGGTTTTGTGAATGTGTAGAAAAAATAAATACTTCAAAGGACAATTGGATCAAGTGGACAAAAAATTGGAGCTAAAGAAAGTCTAGGTGCACACATTTCATCTTTTATCTCTAATCATTGCTTGTTAAAAAGAGCAAGTGCTTCCATTGTTTACTTACACACATTTCATTTCTAAAGGAAAATTAACAACTACGAGTGTGAATCAAGTGTGCATGTCCTCCAAAACACCTCACTTGGTTCACTTTTTTCATACCCTTTTTAGGAGGCTTTCCTGGAGCAACCCCCTTCAAGGGACGACCTCAATTTAGGTGTGAATCCAAAGATATTCCTACTTGGGAGTTGAAATTTTATCACTCTTGGCTAAGCCCCAAAGAAATTTATACCTTTGGGAAGTGAAGGTGAAGGGTGGGTTACCCCTTTCTCTTGGTTGTGTGGCAAGACTTTTCTTTCAAATCATCCCTAGTCAACCTTGTGCATCCTAGCTTAAAACCATTGGCCAATCTCTCCACTTGAATAATTGCTAGGATTGTTCTTGTGCTTGCAAGTGTCTTCTTATCATAATCATTTGTGTTACATATTGCATCAAATCTTGTCTTGTGTGTATGAATGTGTATTCAAAATTGAAATCTTAATCAGGCGAGATAAAAAAGAAGTCAAAACAATATAAAAAAATCCCAAAAACATTAGAAAAATTATAAAAAAGACAAATCTAGGTGTCCTCCAAGTCAAGTTATCCACATTATCTCCAAGTCAAACTTCTAATCCTCATTTTCATCATAGCCTTTGCATTGTCATTTAGACCTCACCATCATGTCTTCAATTCACATTTATATACTTGCTAGTCAAGTTGAATACCAATTACTTCGTCTTGGAAAATACCAACAAGCTATAGAATTCAAAACACAATTCATCCAATCCAAATACCAATCAACCTCAACCCATGGTCAACTACCCACATACCCTTCTTACCAACAATCCATAAGCCCTATCCATTCATCCATCTAACCTCACTATCAAGAGTCACTTAACACAAGCCATACCATTAATCCACAACAAATAACTACTTGTCACCCTTATCCTAACCTTGACAAGGGAAACCAACCATCCACCAATCCCTTCCAAGTCTCTACATCCTATCATAGTCAACCATCCGATAATCTAGTCCAAGAATCCATGTCCTATCCTAGTCAACCACCCATTACCTCCTTACAATTCTCTACATGCTATCCTAGTCTTATATCCACTAATCCTTTCCAAGTCACTTTGTCCCAACATACATCTAGTCATGCAAATTCTATCCTTTCCCAAAGTCACATTCCATTACCTAAACTTGAGGATACATGTCAAGATGAAATTCCAAAGCATAACATCATAACTTCACCTTCATGCCAAGATTAAGGTAGTCCATCCTGTGACCCTATCTCTAAGTCCATTCAAGAAGTCCTTATAGACAATCATAGCATTCAAAATACACCTATCCTTGACAAATATGCCAATAGTCCCATCATGTCATCCAAGGAAATCCTATCTTTGACCAAGACACTACCATTGACCAAGAAGTCCAAAACGATCCACTCCTTTACCTTTATGCCATTCATGATCAAACACTTGAAGACAACTCTATCCAAACTTCAAGCACATCGATTTCCAAAAATAAGACACTTTCCTCCATGGGACACATAGATGATCTCCCTCTAGAAAAAGAGTCTTCTACTCTAGACATATTTGAAAATGATCAAGCTATAGTTGAATTCACTGGACTCTATGACACCAATAATAAAGACGGTTTCAACATCGACTTGGAAGCACCCATAACATCATCTAAATTTGACATGTCACAAGATTAGACCCAATATATTAATCAGAAAGCTATCACACATGTCATTGAAGCTAGGACATCCTATCAACTAGGATCATCCACTTTTATCAAAGTAGAATTTCTTGCAGAAGAGAAGATTCCAAGTAACAACTTTCGCATACACAATGATGGGTTTGGGTATGTGCAAGATCATGATGGGCCAAAAAGTGGCAATATTATGGGTATGTGGCTAACAACATTTTTTTTACCCAAAATTGATGAAATGAAAAGGGTTTTTAAAGGAGATTCTCAGCTTTTCACCAATATAAATTATGCTTTACTTTGAATTTAATAAATAATTATTATTCATTTTCTATTTAAATTATGACTAAAGTCCTAATTGATAGGTTGATTGAAAAAAATCTATAGCTTTCAAACGATATCACATTTTTTGAAAAAAAAAAAGTATCAAATTCTATGCTTCACATACTATAGGATTAAAAAAGGAAAAATTAAATCTCATGAAGTTTTGACCAAGTTAAGGTGGTCAGACATGCGAGTTTTTATATTTTTAAAAGTTGTAATAAAAATTCATAATTAATTATTTAATTAGAAAAAAATTACAAAAAATATGTATCACATCCACATGAGTCTTCTACTTATATCTAAAATATTATAAAAAAATATTATCATTTTATTGTGGTTAGGGTGGTCAGACAGACACCTACTTCTTATTTTTTCCCTGAAATTTAATTACTACTACATTGAAATTTCAAATTTTCACCAAATATTTAAAAATAAAAATAAACCTAATAGTTTAGAAACTAAATTCAATTTTCTATAGATTCTATTCTTACATATTTTTAAAATAATATAGATAAATTATTCAAATTTTTATGTCAAGTTGCCTAACTCTAATTTTTCTAAATTTTTGCCACGTAAGGCCTATTTTTTCCATGATGATCCTGCACATACCTATTTGCATCTTGCTTCCAAAATGAAAAATACCCCATTGTAAAAAGGATTTTTCAAAGCATGCAATATCAAGGAAAAGGACTAGGCCTACATGAGCAAGTAATTCAGGAATCTATACAACTTCATAAAAATCCTAGACATCAAGGTCTTAGCTATTCCTCAATTAGAAAATCTAATGATGTTAGTAGTACCTTCTCAATATTGGGGGCAACTTTATCTAATACAAACATCAAAATAGGGGCCATGAGTAGTCCTTTTCATAAGGTTGCTTCCAATACTCCTTCCATCCACACCATAAAACATCATTCCCTCAATTCGAACCAACAACAACAAAAGCCTTACAAGTCTAAAATCCAAAATCAAATGTCAAAGGCCATTAATTAAAAAAATCCCAGTGAACAAATGAAGTTAAAATGGATTCCAAAGAAAAATGGATCAAGAAAAAACAATATTCCAAATCCAAATTCAATCAAAATATGGAGCCACAAGCAAAGAGGACTCCTACATATAATAAATTTCCACCTCTGTTAAAATGGTCATCAAACAAGGCATCTAAAAGTGTTGGTTCCAAACGCTTTCCCAATAAAAATTCCAAACTCTGTCATCCAACATCCCAAGTTTGGAAAATAAAAAGTCATTTATCCAAACTTCCAACCAATCCTCCCATATCTACCATCATCTGTAATACTACTACATCTTACATAAATTCGAAAAATCCCACGTCATAGATCTGTCACATCTTGGTAGCAACTCTTTATTACAAGGACTCTCATGACACTCTATCGTGATGTGTGTATTCTAATAAGGCCAAATATAGTATCAAAAGGGACCATAATGACATCAAGCAATTATATACAAGTGCTATGATCTTGACAAGGCAATTACTTCAAAAAAGGTCATTATTGACATATCATGGCACCAATCTTTACATCGGCACTGTCAACAGCTTTAGAACAATCAATGGGAATCCAAGATGTTTTGTCCATATAAAATACAAAAAAATAATAAAAAAAGAAGTCAAGAAAATAGTAAAGAGAATAATTTTGTCCAATAGTGAAAACCATTTTTATGGCACTTTAGATAAGTACCATGATGAAAACTTGACAAATAGGCATCATGTGTATGGGCAATTATCTATGTGGGTTTTTACACTTGGGGGAAAGTCATCTCATCTCCCATGCCTTCCTCATGAAATTTGCATTTGACCATTTACTCCATATCATTCACTTCCATATCTTTTTTTTCCCACCTACCTTGGTCTTGACATAAATCATGCTTTAAGAAAACTTTTGACATGTCTATTCCTTTGGTCATATATTACTCATGAAATAACATGTCATTATTGTCATAGCCTAATTATTTCGATGTGACATAGTCCTTGAAGATCATATGGAAATTCCTCCATTCTCATGTCCCCTATCTTTTACCAAGGCCACCTATCATCCTTCATTTCTATCACCTATCATGGTTTTCCCTTGTCAAATAGTCTAAGGATACCCCATCATCACATGTAGTCTTGAAAAGATGTAATTCCAAATGAAATGAGCCTAATACATAAATCCTAGTGCATCATCCAAAATATTACTTGACTTTGTTCGCCTGGTTGTTGACCTTATTCCTTCAATCACATTATTGTCATGTACATGTTGTTTTGGGATGTGTCCTTCCCACGTCAAAAAATGTTGTCATCACCCGTTAATTGGTATTCAACTTGACTAGGGGCACAATCACGTTTTTCCTTAGATTCCTTTGTGTAGGCATAATTCACATGCCTTTGTCGTGATCCTCATCAAACATATCAAAAAATATAAAATGTCAAAATTCAAAAGAATCAAAACATGTCAAAACATAAAAAAATCCAAATAACACTCAAAAATCCCCAAAATGGAGTCAATCCTTTTAGGTTTTTCTAAATAAAATCATGACTCAGTCCTTTGTCAATGCAACAAAATCATGTCATGTCAAACTGCAAGGTCTCAGACATTATCTAGCAAGACACAAGTAGTCATCAAAACATCTAATAAGTCATGTATCAACAAGAAAACAAGTCAACAAGGTCACTCAATCAAACCAAACAAATTGTCAAAATAGTCAAACAATCCAACCGTCAAATAGTCAATTTATGTCTTATATAGAATGTGTCCTTCCTAAAACTAGACATTGTCATCAAGTCAAACATTGTCATTTTCGTTATACAAGTGGTCACATGATCAAAACCAAACTTGATGTCTTATACGACATGTTTCCCTCTTGAAACTAGGTGTTGGCAGACAATCAACCCATCAATCATCAAGTAAAATAACCATCAAACAAATCAACTTTTGGCAAACACTTTAACTAGCTATTGGCATTGTGGCTTGTTTTGTCTTATCTTTCTTTTTTCATTTTTTTGTGAGTCAAGTTACTAGTTGCTTGAGGATGTCCCACGAATGATTTAGAGGAGCAATGATGTCTCATGACTCTTTTTATTTGATTATTGTTTTTGTTTGTCTTGACAAAAAGACTGGGGAAACTTGACCCTTAGTATGAGCTAGGACATTCCTTATCTGTGACTATCTATTTTGTAAGTGGATGACCTTGCACACCTTGTTCTATCTCATACCATGGTTTTTTTTGTCCATTTTTGTCATTTTATTGCCAAATGTTGATTAGTACGAAGTCTTATCTATAAAAATATGTATCTTTAAAGTTGTCTCCACTAACATCCATATCCTCCATGCTAACATTTCTTCTATGTCGCTTATCTATTTTCCTCTTATCCATTTCAAAAGCACAATTGAGTTCTTTGAACCCACATGTCCTCTCGAGGGGGCATACCACAACCTTCTTCATCAACCTTCCTCATCATCTTTACACTAGGTCACGTTTTGACTAAATTTCTTTGGCACAACATGATAAACTGCATTGTATCAAAGAGAGGCAAAATGTAGACACTAAAAATTGTCCCAAACTTGCAATTTCTAAATTCCCCATCATTTCCCATTTTTTCTTTGATAATTAAATAATTTTAATTATTTATTATTTTCTAAAGTCATAATTCTTCTATTAATTAAATAATTTTTATCTATATTCCTCCTTGATTAGGGAAGAGGGCCTAGTAGTCATCTAGGGTCCAATAGTCACGCACTCAATCGTGATTATAATACCCAATAGTTCTTTATATAATGTCCAATAGTTTTGATTTGACTACCCATAATTAAACAAAATGTATGCTTTTTATCTAGAAAGCAACCAATCATGTGATACCACATCAGCACTCAACTACTCATCATGTAATGCACGAGTATTGTTCTCACTATTTTTTGGTTCCTTTTTGGACACCTTGACAAAAAACATGTTGATGCGGCATCATATTTGATGATGTGGCCCTGAAACCTTAGTTATAAGCAGAGAACTTGCCAAGCAAGCTGCTATAAAAAATTGGGAGTGATTTGAAATTTCGATGTAGGATAATTAGAAGTGTGAAGTTAGGGGGAACAACTACTGGGCCCTCAACTACTCATCATGTAATGCACGAGCATTGTTCTCACTATTTTTTGGTTCCTTTTTGGACACCTTGACAAAAAACATGTTGATGCGGCATCATATTTGATGATGTGGCCCTGAAACCTTAGTTATAAGCAGAGAACTTGCCAAGCAAGTTGCTATAAAAAATTGGGAGTGATTTGAAATTTTGATGTAGGATAATTAGAAGTGTGAAGTTAGGGGGCACGACTACTGGGCCCTCTCCCCTAATTAAATAATTTATTTATTTATTTAATTATGTCACTAATTAAGTCCTCTTCTTTATAAAATTAAATAAATTCTTATTTATTTAATTTTTGTCCACTTTCCACTATAATTAAATAATTATTTTTAATAATTTAATTATTCATTAGCCTTTTCTCTCCTAAATTAAATAAATTTTATTTATTTAATTTGGTCCACTCTCTTGAATTTTGAATTAAATCATTATTTAATTCAAAATGATTCCTTTTGTCACGTTCCTCTATAATTAAATAATTATTTTAATTATTTAATTATTCATTGGCCACCTAAATTAAATTATTTTTATTATTTAATTTCTCCTATCACCTCTTTATTTGTGTGAATCTTATCTTCTACATCAAATCCTATCTCTTGACATCTCATTTAATCCTAGTCCTTGATTGAATTATCTCATAATTCAATCTCAACCCTTCATCTTTAACATTTTCCCTAATTTCTCCCTAACCCTAGTCCATACCTCAACTTTCAATCTTGGCCATTGATTAAGACATCTTATTGGCATCGAATCTCAACCATTCATTTAATTTTTTCTTTTTGTAAAAGACATTACCCTTGTCATTTTCATGATCTACACTTATTATGCAAGTACATGCTGCTAGTGTGAGACAATAATCTTCAATATTTTTCTAGTCACTTGTCATAGGCTTATTATTGCACACTCAAATCTAAGGGAAATTATAATATTCAAGCAAAATGGAGAAGTGAAATGGAGGTGAATCAATGGTGGAATGAAGATTTGGTAGTATTTTTTTATGCTTTATGTCTTTATGCTCATTTGTGCTTTATTATTTGTTAGGGTTTTATTTATATGCTTTATTGTATTAACCTTAATATTTTAGCCCTAATTACAATATAAATATTTCAAAGAATTGAGTTATGCATTCAAGAACAAAACACATATCTATCAAATATCATTTCTTGAGATGAAAGGTGTTGGAGAATGAAGTCAGGCTGGAGTATGTGACAACAAAGGAACAAATCACATACATATTTACTAAGGATCTTCCAAAGGATACTTTCGAGCATCTTAGGGAGAGGTTAGGGGTAATTGGACCTCTAAACTAGGTGCACATGGAGGTGCATCAATCCAGTGGATTCATATATTCTTCATTTATCTGTATTGATAAATAGGTCTACTCGACAAGGGGAGTAGAAAAGGTTTTCATTGCTATAGTATGAGTTTATTGGGTGCACTCCTAAGGGGGGTTGATCAAAGTGTTTGTTCTTTTCCATTGATGTCAAAGGGGGAGAGAAATTCATGTGAAAAAAAATTACTAAGGAAGAGAAGGTGTTCTCCCTGAATATTGTGAAGGATACTGTCTTTGATGGTTTTTCACATCATGTGTTGCCATCAATGATAAAGGGGGAGATTGATGCAAGTATGAGCTAGTTTGGCGGTGTTGTCATTAATGTTGTTGTTGATGTCAACATAGTTTTGTACATTTCAGATTGTACATGTATAGTTGAGATGCTAATGAGATTTTCTGAGTACATGGAGCTATCTTTATGGTGTTACAGATGTGGTGTGTTTCCAAATTATTTTGAGAAAATTAATAAAAAAGAGAAGTCAAAATGTTGATTGTGTTTAGAATGTGCTCTAATATGTGCTCCACATTTATCCTATGTTGATCCTATGCTTGTGTGGATATGAAGGTTTGGTAATGATGGTCTGGTGGTGATATCTCTTGATTTTTAGCTTTTGGTGTGATGGTACATGAAAGTTACATTCAACTGTATGAAATTGTTATCATAGAGTTGGTCTTCTATGGACTAGGAGAAATGTTTCTACTCTACAGTTCTCCACTATTTTGTTTTACATCTTCTAGATCTCGTCTTGTGAAGGTGTTCTCTAGGTTCTGGCAAAGAATTTTGAGGTTTGGTGGTCTAGAAGTCATGTTTTAGTGTTTATTTGTGTGTTTGCACAATCCAAATGGACTAGTGGAAGGTGTTCACTGTTTGAAGGTTTTTATACTTGTTGTGGATGTATCTGAAGGAATCTTAGATGTATTCTTGTGCATAATGAAGCATGTTATGTTGTACATGTTTCATCTTCCTTTTTGGAGGCATGTATATCAATGTTCTTTTTTTTTCATTAGGTTTGGCTGACCTAGTGTTTACACTTCATTCGAAGAATAAAATTTAATTAAGCGTGTGGTTGATCCAAGACATTTTATTTCTAGTCTTGATTAAGTGTTTATTGGTCTACTCTCATTCCATTCCACCGTGGGAATGTTGAGTTTCCTACCTAATTTGAATTTATGAAATAAGGTTTTTGTGGCCGACCTTGGAGAAAGGTTCTAAGGTTGAAGATGGTATAAATGCAAGTTGAATTGTGAAGAATTGTATGATAGAGTGATAAAAAGTGATGAAGTAAGCCACAAATCATAAGAACAGAAGTGTGTGAAAGTGTGTTGAGGCAGAATTTCCTCACTGTGTTGGATTCCTAAAGGTAGTAAGCTGATTCAAGGTTGTGGATGTGTGTTAATTGTTGTTGTGGATCTTTTTTCTCTTTTGTATATATAGATAGTGAGACTCCCTATTGGACAATGAGTCCTCTTCTGGGGAGTGAGCCCTTGGCAGTGAGCTTTTGTATTTAGTTTCATAATCTCTTTATATTGTGCATTAACTCTCACCATGGTTTTTCCCTCATTGGGTTTTCCACATAAAAATATGGTGTTCATTATGTTGATTTACTTTCTGTTATTTGTGTTTCATGCTTATACTTAATAATAGAATGGTGTGGTTGTGGAAATGATAATTGTTAAAGTTTTAAGTTTGAATTTTGGGACAATTGATTCAACCCCCCTCTTAGTTGTCATGTTCCTGTTTAATGCTTAAGTGGTTGAGCGGGATGAAACAAATCATATTTTGGTGTTCATTATTTTTTTTCACTAAAAATATTTATGTAGTAGCCAACCAAGTCCATTTCTGAAGTGTTCTTTAAAGTGGTCCATTGGAATTTGCTTCCAAGAAGTTACTTACCAAGTCTAATTTGTGGGTTAATACATAAAAGGTTTGAAGAAAATAGACTCTTTTTCTTTTCACTCCTCCACAAGTTGCATGCAAAATCATCCCTTCGAGGCATGAGGTAAGCATGCCAAGAGAATACGTACCCACTTGAGCTAAGAATGTTATTTCTTGTGAGTTGGTTTGACACATTGTTTGGTTTCAAAACATCCTAAACACACATCAACATGATTCATCAGATTTCAAACCGTTTAAATTAACATAGGGAACTATGGGCTTAGCTTCTTTTTTTTCACATAATGGACTTCATGGAATGAAAGTTGGTTAGAAATAGACATTTTTATTTTGAAATTTAAGAAAAGATATTGAATTTCATAAAAATGATTTCATTAATCCAAGATTAAATCAAATGAAAACCCCACACAATGGTTTTATGGTTGAAGAAAATTAAGACAAATAAATAATTGCAAAGGTTGAGTCCAAGTTGTATTTTCAAAATCATTGAGTTATTAATGCTTTATCGCTTTAGATGTATAGCATATTTCTCACCATCTTGGTCTTCTAAAACAAAGGTCCCTTTTAGGTTAACACATTTTGGGTCAAATATTTCATCCATCTTCGCACATTTTACATTCCCCTTTACAAAAAAATTTAGAAACTTTTGGACACATCAACACTCTTTAGACTTAGGTAATTATCAAACCAATCCCCTAACTTAGCCATTTTTTGTGTGAAATGGATCCTTTTCCACGCACTTAGTTATGTTAATTATCACACTTTGGGAAAGTTTATATTAAAGGTCACAAGTCTACCTTAAGGATTTTCTAGTTCATTAACACCTTTTATCCAAGACATCAAAACATCAAACCTTTAAGTCAAAAGTGTTGTCCAAAAGTTTAGAAAGTTCATCTCCCATATACCATTCACCCTTTTCATCATCCACCCACACCATTAGTCCAAAACAACTTAGAGGGTACATTTTACTAAAAGTTGAGTCAACTAGAGAATTTCAACAATATAAATCTCAACACACCTCTCCCATGGTTGACCCAAAATTTATGGTTACAAAAATTTCACAACATAAGATAATCATGGAACAAACCAAAACCAAATCCACCACAAGTGATACTATCCCATGAGAATTTGATCCAAGGAGCCAATCTACCCTATGACAAAAACCCCCAAAATCAATTAAACCAAAGGTGTGAGGTAGAAGATGTTACAAATAATCCCATTGAGCTCACGCAGGAAGAGCTCCTTGAATATCAACAAGATTCAAAGACAATTCACATTTTTAACACTTTGATTAAAAGGAACCCTTCCCAATACATGCTAGACTTAGAAAAATAAAGGACAAAACTCCCTTCTACCTTTGAATTTGATTCAATTAAGTAACAAACCTTAGGGAATGTGGCTTCAATTACTCCAACTTTCACTGTACAAACTTTGGCACAAGGATTGACTCCATATACAATTCAACCTTGGAACATCATACCTTTCACCATTTCAAATATACACTCCTAGTCTTGCAACTAGGACTGCCATTGACCTTGGTCACACTCTCCCTTTAGGAAGTAACACAATTTTGGGTACTCAAAAGAAAAAACTTCCTTGTACACCAATATTTGGTGCCCCATCACATTCTTCCACCACCATTCCAGAACACCCTCTACATCTATATAAACCACTTACATCCCATAACACAACGATAAACTAAAAATTTTGAGTGCAACCATCTTCATCCATCATCACAAGTACCAAAAGTGTGCCCAATGTTACACAAGGTAATGTGAACCATGTACCTCATATAGAAAAAAAGGGAAAGTTAACACCCTCATGCAAAATCAAACCTTAAAATGTGGTTCAACAACCCCATTGGAACATCAAAACAAGTTGTTACTCAAAATACTCAAGCCAATCCACTATCCACATCAACCTAATCTATCATCAATGCAAATCAAAGCAACACATTGATCACAAACCCCATCAACCAAGGTAAAACATTGGTCCCACATCAAACATAACAAGGGAACCCTTCTAACCAATTGATCCAAGGTTAGAATATACCATTGACATCACATCACCAAATGGTATCATCATCTTTACCATTTGTCCCCAATCCATGCAAAATTAGATGAGACCCTAAACCTACATTTGTCCCTCCTAATTGATAATCTGACAAGGAATGATAGCACAAAGCAATCCATAGAAACTCACCACACAACCATCTCAAATATACCCATAAACCACTCATACCATGATCACTAACAATCCATCTCATGTATCCCAATAACAAAACACTTCCACATTGTAGGTACAACAAATTCACACTCTATCTTTCCAACAAGCATAACAAGCCTATTAGCAAGAATTGCAACAAAAAAAAGCTCACACTCTAGCTTTGCAACAAGCACAAGACACTTACCAAAAAGTAGTGCAAAAACAACAAGCTCAAGCGTAAGCCTCACAATAGTAGCAAGCTCAACAACAAGCATTGCTTGCACACTAGCAAAAATAGACCCAACAACAAGCCCAAAAATAATTGTTGCTAGCACAACAATATACCCAACAACAAAAAAATTCTTACACAACATCAGTAGGGTTTGTATTTTAATCCCCAACAAAATTTCATAATCCAAATGTGCAAGAAAGATATACACCTCCACCCCTACCACCATTAGCTTCACAATATCATAATCCTCCCTACACACCATATAGCACTCCATCATATCAAAATCCTACTTACACTTCATCCACCATTCCATAGTATACCACATATGCTTCTCAACCAAATCCACAAGACAATGTGTCATCACAGCTCAAGGAACTCAAACAAAAAATCTAGGACATTCAAATTGGAAAAAACAAGAAACCACATATGCAATAGAATTTGTGTCCTTACCCCTTCAATAGGAACATAGAGATGGTACCTTGCCCACCTAGTTTTGAGGTTCCAAAGTTTGATTAATACAAAGGACAAGGAAATCCAGTGGATTGCATCAAATAATTTCATGTAATTTGTATGGAGGTGGCCTACAATGAATCCTACTTGATGCACATTTTCCCAAAAAATTTGGTGTTCCCAACAATCGACTGGTTCTCACATTTTTCTTTGAGAATTCAAAACTTCCAAAAGATAATAAATAGGTTCATAGATCATTTCTCCTTAAATATTGACATGGATGTGAGCTTGGAAGATATGTACACTCTAAAGGAAAAAAAGGAGAATCCTGCACCAATTTCTTACAAAGGTGGAGGCAACGAGCTAGTAAGAGCAAGTGTCCCATTGCTGAGGAGAAAAAAGTTGGAGTCGTCATTGCTAATTTCAACATGAATTTATCCTTTCATTTAAAGATTCAATGTTTCACATCTTATAATGAGCTTATCCCTAGGGCCCTCAACATTGAGAGAGCCCTAATTGCACAAGGGAGCACACAAGTGTATAAATAAAACCACCCATCCACTAGCTCTAATTACAAGCCCCACTTTTGGGCCAAGAACAAGAATGTTACTAGTGATGGTGTTTTTGATGCAAAGGTGGTCTTAACTACTCCTAGGAAAGAAAACACACAAAACAAAAACACACAACAACCATCCACACCATCAACAAACAATCAACCAACGATCAACACTGCAAAAACTTAGAATGGACCATAAAGAACAAACAATGTTCCCAAGAGACAGTTCACTCCCTTATGGAAACCTATGGAGGATGTGTTAAAGATGTTGATACAGTCTAACCTTATTGATCATGTACTCTGAGATTTCTCAAACTATCAAGCACCACAAGTCAAACCTCCTAGCTATAGAGATGATCATTTTTATGAATTTCATTGATATAAAGGTCATAACACACAAAATTATTTTAAACTCAAACATCTAATACAAGATCTTATTGAACAAGGAGAAATTGATGTTGATAAAAAAATATAGGAATGAAAATATAAAAATTTACACAAACCCTATGCCTAATCATGGAAAACAAAATATTTATGAAAGGCATCAAATTAAAACAACGTAAACCATACCCATGATACCACAATGGGACATATTTGTGTTATTCATTCATCACAACATAAGGAATTAGAAATGTATCAAGATACTATTTTAAAACAAAGTCCAAACCCATCAACAGTGTCTAGCTATATTTTATGTTGTAATGTCATCAAGTATGTATCGGATTACAATATCTCTCCTACATAGGACTTCAAGATTGGGCATGTTGAAGAAGTTCCAAATGAGAATTAAATATCCCTTATCATACCCATACCCAGAAAATATTGCAAAGAGTCTTTTACCAATGGCATATCATCCACCTAAGGATGATGTCAAGAAGAGGCTCTTGAGGATAATGAAAGTTACTCTGAATCGAGTTAGGATCAAGAACCAGTATCCCAAAATTATTGTCATAACTTAATGAAAATTTTCCAATCCATTGAAATTTTCAGGGATATATCAGACACTACCTATGAGATATTTTCATGTAAGGGCATATAGACATTCTTCATCTAGAACTAGAATCCTTTACTCTTGAAATCACCACACAAGAGCAAGAAAACATTGAGATTCTTGATTCTTATAGTGATTTTGCATCATCAACATCTTTTGAATCAAAACCAACATATTTTGAAGTAGTACCAATAGATAACAATGTCATAGAATTAGATAAAACATTTCATATTCCTGGTCAATAGGAACCCATAGCAATATCATGTGTCCATGACAAGTCATATTCAGTGGCTCTGGATTAGAGAATGCATTATTGGGGAAAAGGATTAGGTATTGTTAATACCTTCACAACGTTAGGGGAAATCTTGTTTAATGCAAACATCAATATATGGGGCATGAAGTATCCTTATGGGGAAAATATTGTCAGCACTACAATTAGTCATATCATAAATATTCATCCACCCATAGTCTTATACACAAATTGGGACCAATGTAAAAAGAAATATTCCTATCAAAGAAAGGAGAAGATCATCAAAGAGAATGAAGTTCCAAAGCAATAAAGACAAAGTAAATACAAATGGATACCAAAGAATACAAAATAAAATCATCCCAATCATACTCCATCATTCAAAGATACTATGAGGCAAAGTCCAAAAGGGAAATGTATCCATCAAAAGTGTCATAAAATACAAAAAGTAGGCTTCTCAAGATAGGAATGAAGTATATATATTGGTTGGTCCTAATTCCATGAAGACCTTCATTCCAACCCATCATTTCTTATCTTCCCAAGTTTGGAGAGTCAAAGGTTCCAAACCATCAACCAATCTATCTTAGATTCCTTCATGCATAACATTGTACACTCCATTTATGATATCCAATTCTTGCATTGACTATATGTTGTTAGTTACTCTTCATCATAAGTATTCTAAAGGAACTTTATAGCAATCTGAACACATAGGCAAGGTTAACTCTAGTACTAATAAGGCAGGTCGAAGTTCTTCAAAGTTGCATTCAAGTGCCCATATCTTAGAAAAATAGCTTCTTCAAGTAGGATATCTCAAATAATTGGCAAGTTATGATAGTGGCATCTACATTAGTACCACCAAGTGGTACAACATGAGGGTAAAATTTATGAACAATCAAAAAGTCAAAAAAAAAAAAAATCTAGAAAATACTAAATAAAAATCATCCACTAGTGAAAACCACTTCGATGACACTTTGAGAATGTATTATGATAAAAACCTAGAAAATATGCGTCATGAGTAGAATCGAGCATCTATGTGATCCTTCTCAAATAAAAGTATCTCATCCTTGTAATGATAAATCATATATTCCCTCCATCCATCCAATTCAACTTTATCTAGATATTCTAGTTTATCTTGATCTTGACAAAGATTTAGCATATACTTCAACTCTACTCATGGAAAACTCTTGATTGGCCCTTTACCAATTTGTCTCATGAAGTCAAATAGCTCATATCTATCATGATAGAAACTCAGTTGAACTCTTTGCATCTACATTAATATAGTGTCAAAAAATGTCATCATGTACATTTTCACACTTTATTTGGAAATAAACAATGATAAATTGGACTTGATATCACCTTGATCTAGTGTTGTGAGGTGTTGTACACATCCACATTAGGTCTTGGGCCATTTTAAAGCTAAATTAACCTAACCTTTCATTAATTTAGTGTTGTAAAGTGTATTTATCTACACTTTCACATTAAATTTAAGAGACTTGTAAACTAATATGGACCTAATATAGTTTTGTAATGTTTTCTACATATTCACATGTGATTTAGGGCCCTTCTAAGCTAAATAGACCCAATTTTACCTTAATTTAGTGTTGTAAAGTGTATTTATTTACACTTTCACATTGAATTTTGGGCCCTGTTACATTTATGACCTTAATATAATCATTAATAGGCCCCTATGACCCCATATTGTCCATCCCAAGGAATATTTCAATAAAAAACCTAACAATATCAACATATAAACTTAATTTACACACTCCCTAGCATTTTAGCAAGCAAAATAGGCCTTGTGGTAACCATTCACAACTTTGGGACAATGAGTCCCACCTAGGTGGGACTAATTCACCCAGGTTGTCAAATGAGTCCCATTTTTCCTATTTTCAATGTTTTGAGCATGAAATTTGGGTTTTAAGTTCAAATTGCTTCCATGTCGACCTTGGAGATCTAATAATTAATCATTTAAGTGGATTTACTATATAAACAATATTTCAAGTCCTTATTTCATCAAGCATTCATGTTCTCAAGTCAAGAGCTCAAGGGTTAAGCATTCCAAGACTTTGCAAGATCATCAAGATAGCATTCAAGATCATTTTTAAGGAATTCAAGGGAAAACAATTTCATCAATTATTGCAACAATTCAAGATCCATCATCATTTCAAGAATATCAAGCATCAAGCATGTAATTGAGCAAGTGTTGTGATGTAGCATTGAAGATCCAAGATCACTAACTCATTTGACTACAAAATCTGACGAAAATGTCCAATGAAATATGTATAATTTGATGTATCGTTGGGTGCTTGTAAAATTTGATGTGTAATTTCAATTTTTTGGAAGTTTATCCCCAACGTTTGTAAAAAATTTGATGAACCTAGGTTTCGTTGAAATTTCGACTATCATTTTTGTTGAAATTTTGACAAACATGAAAAATAGAAAAAAATAAAATTGTGGCCGACATAAAGAAAAGTGAGTTTGTTGATTTATTGTGACAGTGTTTTGCTCTACTTGAGACAATTTGTGGAGAACTAAGGATAATTTTCTTGGGAAAAATCAGAAAAAAATCAAGAAGATATCACCAGGTTGAGGGTAGTCATTGTCTTTTTACAAAATTTAGTTGTGAAGTTAGATTTGTAGTTCTAGGTTTGAAAATCATATTTTAAAGCAACATCTCATTAGATTTCATTTTTAGAGGTTTAGGGTTTGAAAATTTCATGTTTAGATTTTGTTGTGTGGAATCACTATAAGATCACAACCAAGGAACATATTCTTGTGACTGTAATTATGTGATCCATAACTCTATTGGTCATGTGGCACAGTTCTACTATAAAAAATACAGGATGCATTCATGTGTGACCCAAGTTTAATGTGGCTATGTTGTGATAGAAATGGAGGCACTCATATAATGTAGTTAATTCAGGTTGTATAATGTAGGTGTCAATCATCATTAGGTGCATTCAATTTGTCTCAAATTTAATATGTTAGGATGTAATTATAGCATGATTGAAGAGTGATCACCTCTTGCTGCAATAAAGAGCCTATAACTCTAGTTGATATGTAGAGTGGTTGTGTTATATCAATTATGTAGTGCATTCAAGCACAACCCATGTTTAATGGGCTATTCTAGAGAGTGATCAATATTTTCTAAACCTTATGAATGTTACTTAAAAGTTTATAGCTTAAAATACAAACCAAGTTTGTTACATACTTGAATGCAATCTTGGGTTACCGCAAACTATAATAATGTGATCTGCTAATAACCATTATGGAAAGTATTAAAGCAAGAACCATGATATATAGGATACATTTCATTGATCAGGTTTACATACCTTAATGATCAAACACAAGCTTCCAACACACTCTAGGATAAAATCCAAGATCATACCAAAACTTTGTCAAGAGAACTAATTTTCTGACCCAAGATTTAAGGTTGTTTTTTAATACCAATAGAAGCATTGGTAAGAGCATGATTAGGGTACAAACCCTAGGCCTCTGTAGAAACATAAACAATAACTCTAGCAGATTAGTGAGGTTGCAATACCAGAAAGATCAAGACATTATAGCTAATAACAAAATATTGCAATCTAAATATTGTAGCTAATAACAAGCACACCATGTAGCTTAGTGACATTTGTAAATGCAATCTATGGTAAGAAGAATGATAGTCACTTGAGATGTGACAGTCAAAAAGAGGCTAAATAGTGACAAGATAATAAAGCTCAAACCTTGCATAGTAAAGTGGAGATTTTAATAGTGAGTTTCCTTACCCCCTTACTGACCTTAAGGGTTTTTCAAATGATTTTGGTAGTGTTAGACAAGGCAAATGTAATTAGGGAATGACTGTCCAAATGAAGTAATAGTGGTAATCATAGGTTCAATGTTTCTTCTTAGCCATTAATGTATAATGGAGGTAGTAGATTGCATGTTTGAGTAGTGTTTTGAGACTCATCAAAGATGGGAGAATAGTGAATAATACCTTGCGGACTATGAGATAGTGTTAATAAGGTTGAAGGATCTTAAAATCTACAATACCATGAAACAATGAGTCCCCTATAGTAAGTAGGAAGTCTATAGGGCATAGTTTGATTTTATAGAAGGATGCTCATGAAAGGAATCTTCAAGTGATAGTGAGTGAGCTGTTTGAGATTGCAGTTGAGGGTGCAATATCCAATCTTAAAGGAAGTTAGCAAAGCAGTAAATGTGCAAGAAAATTAAATCATACACAACAAAAAATTCACAATGTTATCTTGCATAATGCCTTGAGTTTGAAGACAAAAATCTCATTGTATCTTGATGAAAGTGGTGACCTTAATGGTCAAAAGGAAACCATGATTTTAAAACATGTTATTGTGCTTATGGAGGCAACATTTTTAGCAAGGAAGTGAGCGGTGGTTTGGAACAATGGCAGGTATGAAGGACTTGCTTTATATGCATACTATGCAGTCTAGCTTAAGACACTGTTCTTAGAAGAGATTGAAGGTGGATTATGGAACTCAAGGATTACCATGAAAAGGATTAAAGAAAATAATGAGATCTATTTAAAAGTCATAGTCATAAAGATATTAAAGATGTTACATGCAAAACCCTAGTAGTTGGAGTAATGAATACAGTGCCAAAGAGGATAGTGTGCTGGGGCAGATTTAGGAGATCTCCACATTATCTAATTATAGGAAAATACATCATTTATTTATTTTTTTAATTAAAAGAAATCATTCTAAACCATATATAGGATACATTGATACTTCAAAAGCCTATGAAGGAATTTGAGATTATACAAATATATGTGAAGTAAATACCTAGATTACAAATAGTAGCAGGAACAATGTAAGATTTGTTGAATAGAGAAAGAATGAGATAAGAAACAATGAATCCTATGCCTCCTTTCACACACATCTCCTCATCATTCTCTATCATTCTTTATGGAAACACTTCTCCATTTTGATAGTCTATGCTTGAAAATAATGTTTTGACGAAGGTTTTAGAGTATGTTTATTAAAATAAAAACTCCATTCTAGTGGGCTATGCCTAAAAATAAGATTTTGAAAATTTTTTTAGGGTATGTTTATTAACGTTTTAGAGTATTTTGAAAGGCTATATTCTTGATTCCTTAAATGATTTATTCAAATAGATTGTGACTAAATAAATGACTAACTATTTAGTCATTTTTATTTGTGTGACTAAATAATTATTAATCAATGACCAAACTAGTAATTTATTTACTCATTTATAGTTGAGTTGTAAGAAATGAGTAGAGTTTAGTCATTTTTAGTTGTCGTGACTAAAATTTTTAGTCACCTAGTGTGTGCTTCCTTGTGCGATTAAGGCTCTCTCATTGTTGAGGGCCCTAGGGATAAGCTTGCCATAAGAAGTGACACATTGCATCTTGAACTAAAAGGATAAATCCGTATTGACATTAGCAATGATGATTCTGACTTGTTGCTCCTTAGGAATGGGTCACTTGCTCTTACTAGCTCGCTACCTCCATCATTGTAGGAGGTTTGTGATCAATTTCAATATTATGATTTTAGGAGTCTTAACAGTTGGAAATCATAGTAAAATCAGAATTTAATAAGTTTTGGAATTAGCATTTTAAAGTATTTTTTGGGGCCATTAACTTCAAACTATCTTCTCTTTTGTAGGAGTGGTTGCATCCCAATTTTTTTGGTGTAAAATATTGGAATGATTAGATTTTGTTACCTATCTATGAATAAAAATTATTAGAATGTGAGTTTGATATTTTTTGAAGATATAAATAGTCAAACTTGGTAAAAAAAATCATGTTAGATAATATTATTTCAAAACAAGATAAAGAGACACTTGATAGATTGTGGGATAGATTGAAAAGAAAGGGTGATGGGAAATGTTATTTTCCTTGCAATAATTGCAAGGGCTTAAAGACAATATGACTTTTAATCACAACAGTTAAGAAAAATTGTAGGCAGTATGGTCACATTGAAGGGGGCATGATTATTGTCAATTGGCAAGTTGTTCATTATATGTGTTTGTATTGATTGAATTTGTAAATTTTTATATCGTTTTAACATTATATATAATCACTTGATCATGATCATGGTTTATTTGTGTCTATCAATATTATAAAGGTGAGGCACCTTAGGGTAAATGATATGGATTATCACAGCCCAAAGAACGTGGTTTCGCAAGCAGACAAACATGGAGCTATGAATATTGAAGTTGAAGTTAATGATCCTATAGAAGAAGATGATCATGCCCTAGAAAACACAGTTAAAGATGATGGTACAAATACATCGATCTATGACACATTTAGTGGTAGATTTGATCATGATGATTGAGATGATTTTGATGATGTTCATGATTTACCTATACTTGAGAAGGCATATAAGCCCCTTTATGAAGGTTCCCACACAATTCTTCTCTCTGTTGTATTGTTGTTGTTGAACTTGAAGGTTATGAATAGTTTATCAAACATAGAAATCTCACAGATGTTAAGGTATGTCATATATGTCATCTTTTTTCATCTATTTTAATTGTTGTTAGTTCGTCACTAGTAAATAAAGGATGAAATATTTACCATTAATATTCTTTATATTAACAAATTATTTTTTGTTGTAGATTGATTGGTGAATTTTTGTTACCATCATCAAATATTTTACCTCGCTCATATCGAGATTTATCTGTCATTATGAAAGATATAATAATGGAGTATTAAGAAATAGATGCATGCCCCAATGATCATATTATATATCATAAACAATAGGATTTTTCAATAGAATGCCTAGAATGTCATATCAATAGATATCGAATAGATCAAGTAACAAAAAAGGTGTCTCTCAAGGTTCTTCATTATAGTCTCATTATTCCACGTATGCAACAATTATTTAGGTGTGGAAGCTTAGCGCAATTTATGGATTACCGTGCATGGAATAGAAGTGGAGATGAAATTCTTCAAATTCCTGTAGATGGTTCTACATTTAGGGACATGCCACTTTAAAGAAGAACCTTGTAATCTCAGGCTTTCATTGGGAGCAGATGATGTCAATCCATTTGGAGAGCTGAGATATATTTACTCATTGTGGCCTGTTTTTGTTATCAACAATAACATTCCTCCATGGATGTTAATAAAGAGGGAGTACATAATGTTGTCAATAATTGTTCTAGGTATTTGTTCACATCAATTTTCTTTAATATAGTAGCATCTCATTTGTCTTATTTGTTGCATAATGACTTATATTTTTTTCATTCAATAGTCATTTACATTAATTTATATATATTATAGTAAAATCGTTATAATAATTATGTAATGTTTATGTTCATTCAACTAGGTAAGTACCAAGTTAAAGATATGAATGTATATATCGAGCCTCTTATCAACGAGTTACTAAAGTTATGGAATGGCATCACTATGTATGATGTTTCTAGATCAACAGGACAAAGACAATTTCAATTCCATACAATGTTTGTATGGACAATTTATGATGCCCCAGGGTTAACACATTTTTGTGGTATGTTATAATGTTAAACTGCACTTTAACAATATTTAATTTGATGAAGTAGATATCATGCATGTTTTTAAAATAATCTATTCATTATATATAATTATAAAAATTGACATATTTAATCCAATTATATATGATCTTGCAGGTCTTCAAACAAAGGAAAAATTTGCATGTCCAATTTGTGGTCCAAAGATGAAATCTCATCGTTCAACAAGTTTAGGAAAGTAGGTGTTTGATGAGTATAGGAACTTTCTCCATAGAAATCATAAGTATCAAACTATTGAAAAATATCTTTTCAATGGGAAAGAGGAGACTACATCAAAACTAGGAAGAATGACACCTCACCTATGGAAGTTGGAATATAATAGAATTAATCATCAAGGTTATGCATCGGATCAAATTTTTTATCTATCATATATGATATGTTTTGAATTTATATTTTTATATTGTGTTGTGTTTACTCATGTTGTAATTGAAAATGATTGTCATTGTTAATTTGTTTAACTTATATGCTTCATGAAGGTCGTCAAGGCATTAATGGTTGGCTTCCATAGGGACTAAAAAGTTATCCCAAAAAATTTATTAGGTTTCCCTACTATGAGCATCTACAAATTGTGCATTTGTTTGATACAATGCATATCAGAAAGAATATAACAAAAGCATTATGGAAAATATTCGATAGAAGGCATGACAAAGAAAAAATTGTCAAAATTTGTAGTGACATTCAAGAAGCCAATCATGCAATGAAAAATGGCATTCAATTAAATAGCGATGGAGACCAAATTAATATAAGTGCCCTTCCTTGGTTATTAATAGAGTAGCAAAGCAATGCTATAAAAGAATTCATATGAAAATTTTGATTTCCCATAGGATCTTGGAAAATACATGAGGTAAGTAGCGATATTTTTTAATTCATTGTATACATCTTATAATTGCCATTTGTTTTACTTGTTATGTAATATACTGTATATTTTTGTTAAATCTCATTAATATATGTGTGCCTTGAATCATTTGTAGATGGTTGTCATCTAAAGAAATCCATAAAGAAGATATAAATTATTGGAAGAGAAACATTCTTCGTCTAATGTGTGAAATGCAAAAGTGTCTACCTTCGACATTTTTCAATGCACAAGAATACTACCTCATACACCAAGTTGAGGAGATTGAATTGTGTGGACTTGTACACACAAGGTCAATATGGATGGTTGAGAGACAGTTGAAATTTTTGAAGGCTTTGTTAGACAAAGTTCACATCCTAAGGGTTCTATGGCAGAGGGATATATGGTATACCAGACCATGGTGCACATTAGTGAATATCTTCTTAAGTTTGCAACAAAGATCCATGTAGATCGCATTTGGGATGTCAACTCTATTAAAAAATTTGAAGGGGACTACTTGATGGGGAAAGGAAGATTGAGGAAAGTGAGGTAATTATAAGATGGTCATGAAGATTAATTGGAATACATTTTACATATGGTTTTTATGTATATTGTACTTATTTAATTTTTAATCTTCAATATATATCAATTATAAATTAAAGTTGTATATTGTGGTATTTAACTAATTATATGTCATTTGTGAATTTTAATTTTTTTTCATACAGTTGGTCGAGAGTGGGATGCACTACATTTGTACGTTGCAAACAATCTTGATTGGATGACGGTATGGATTGAACGATGTCAACAATCTGGTCATGCATTAACATTGGAAGGTGTGCTTCATTGGTTAAAGAAGCTCATCGTAATGGAGATTCCAATGTTACATAAAGGGAAATTTACTTAGAATATGGTTTAAGAGATAAATAGGTATGTATAAATATATTAATCACCCATATTATTTAATTATTTTTAATTATATTGATGTATATTGTTGATATTTTTTTCTTTGCATACATTCGGCCAAGAATAAATATGTTTATCAACTGATAATATTGCAATAATTTTTACATGTTTGACATATTATAGGTGAAACACCACAAAGCTATGTGGTGCAATGGTCGTAAATTTTGAATCAAAATGTTGGATGACATGAAGAAAACTTGTGATTCTAGTATAACTGTAGTCTTTTAGGTGATTAATGTTTCATCTAGAAGTGACATACATCCAGAAGTTTCAGAAAATCAATACTATGGGAATTTGGATGATATACTTGAGTGTGACTTTAAGTCCTTCAAATTAATTATATTCATCATCCTATGGTATAGGCTACGATTGAATAAAAATGATCCTGAGAGAATTGCTATTGAACATGATAATGGATTTACCATGGTTAATACAAGGTTTATTGAGCGAGCTGGAAATGAGCCCTATGTTCTTCCAAGCCAATGTGAGCAGGTATTTTACTCAGAGGTTCCAAGTAAACCGGGTTGGTCATTTTTTGTTAGACATGATCCACGAGGAAGGTCGATAAAGTATAATGTGGTGGAAGAAGAAGATATCGAAGAATTAGAAGATGATGTATATGATGAACAAGATCAACAATTAGTTGATGATGTCACTGACAAAGATGTTGAAGAGGAGGAACTAGATCATGATGATGTAGGAGTTAATGTTCATGAAGATGATATCCATGTGGATGCTGAAATTATCGAAACTAATATTGATGATGATAATGATGATATGACCAATCCTTACAATGTTGAATCTGGATCAGATGATACAGATAAAGAGTTGGATGAAGAAGAAGATCAATGACATTGAAATGTATGAGTTATGTGATTATATTATCTATTTGATATTAATTTCTTGATAGAATTATATTTGACTTACGTGGTTACATAATTAATTCATGATGTTTTTAATTTTTATGCCATTACATAATTAATTTAATGGTGTACTTTTTAATGTTTGAAAGGTCAAAAAATAAAAATATTTCAATAGTGATGTTAACAACCTTGAAATTAGTGTGTTTTATGTTTCATGTGATCATAAAAGATTAAAAATTCAGTTGTAGAGGTGGTTGTTCAGTGGTTAACATTTAAAGGCCTTTAAAAAGCATAAATTGATCATTGTAATAGTTGTTGATGGTTGAAAATTTAAAATACAAGCTCTTGACATTTTAAAATCTGTGTTTTTCTTCAAAATTTATGTATTTTTCTTGTTATGCAGCATTGTATAGTCACATGCAGCCATATTTTGATGTGACATCAATTCTAGGTCGTGAAGATATGCGTTATCTTTGATTTGAATATGATTTGAGGGCTTAAGGTGTTGATTTGAGGTAGAAAGCTTCATTTCTTTGCATACAACCTGGTTACCCTATTTTTGAGGTTTTTGTAGTTCAAACATGATATAAAGGGGCTCTTACACTTTTTGTGATTACTGTAGCTTGCGTAAGAGGCCCCATGGATACTGTTGTAATTTTAGGATGCATGAATGGAGCATAGGGTGAGAAATAAAGAAGGTATAGTTGTTGTCCTCAAGAGTTTTGTGAAGAAAAGCATGTGAAATGAGAGGTACTTTCTGACCTGATGCTTGTTTGATCCTTCATATTCTATAAGAAGGATTTCAAAACTAGAAGTACAGGTCAACAAGTTAGATATTTTTTGGTCAAGTCTAGGTAGAGTTGCAGATCAAATTGTAAAGTTTGATGGTTTTAAGGAAAATGCAATTAGGTTTTGATTCATTCTATAGTAGGTTTTGAATTCATGGGGATTTAATGTTTTATGAAAGTATTGGAATTTGAATTGAAATGATTAATTCAAACTCATGTCTCTCCATTGTACATGCATATCTAAATTTTGATTAATATAATCAAGGGTTGTCTCGTTCATCTCACTCTTGTGGTGTGTATGATTTATGTTTTGGCTTTAATTCAAGGAATTAATAAAAATTCTTGAATGGGATTGTAGGTGGATATGTTTTGTATAAGGATTTGATAAATAGTATTTGGTTAGAATAAATGTTGATGAAATTGTAAAGAAATGTTCTTAAGGATCTTATATGTTATGTGTTAAATCTTTCATAAACCCTTAGATGTTTATGAATTTGACTCCCTCAATGGATATATGGCACTGATGTAAGTTGTACTAATTTGTATGGTTCAGTATTTTTTTGTCTTTACCTAGCGCTTGCTAAAAATTGCAAATGAATGAATATTTTACAATGTGGAATGTGTTGTAGTTATCTCATGCTATAAATAGTTGATATTATTGATGAACAACCAATTCTATTCAGTATTATGCTATTATGTTGAGCTATTAAATGAGATTATCTATTGTTGTTAATGTTGTTTACGATAATGGTGCAGAGGTTTTAAATGAATTAAGGGTTCACCCTCCTGGGTCTTGCAAAGCCCAAAGTGTAGGAGGTCTTTAAAATCCTTGTCAGTTGGTCTAGGTCCTTCGAGTTTCCCTTGATTGGAATTGGAAATTCCATAGGTAAATTAGAAGACCAACCTGGTTAAAGTAAAAACAACCAACAAGTAGAAGGGAGAGAGATAGAGGGATTTAGTGAGAGAGACAGAGGGAGTGGGAGAGAGATAGAGGGTAGAGGGGAGGGAGATAAGATTGAGTGAGAGAGAGAGAGACTTGAGAGAGGGAGAGGGGTTAGGAGGGTGAGACTTGAGAGAGACAGGGAGGGAGGGAGAGAGTGGGAGAGAGATAGAAGGTAGAGGGTTTAAGGGTTAATGGTTTAGGGTTTATGGTTAAAGGTAGAGGGTGTTGGTTTATTTTTTACACTATAACCAGGTTGGTCTTCTAATCTACCTATGTGATTGCCAATTTCAATCAAGGGTAGCTCGAAGGACCTGGACCAAATAACGAGGACTTTAAAAAGCATCATCTACTTTGGGATCTACATTACTTGGGAGGGTGATCCCTTAATGTGTTTACAACCTCTGCACTAATATCATAAATAACATTAACACATAATAGATAATCCCATTGAATAGCTCAAAAAAATAGGATAATATCAAATAAAATTGGTTGTTCACCAATAATATCAAATATGTCGAGCATGAGATAACTACAACACAATTCATAGTAAAATATAGTCATTAATTTGCAATTTGTAGCAAGCTCTAGGAAAATACAAACAATTATTGAACTACACAAATAAGTACAACTTAGATCAATGCCATATATCCATTACAGGAGTCAAATTCATAAGAATCTAAAGGTTTATGATAGATTTAATACATAACATATAAGATCCCTGACAATATTGTATTAAAATTTCATCAGTATGCATTCTCACCCAATACTACTTATCAAATCCTTATACAGAACATATCCTCCTATAATCCCATTCAAGCATTTTTATTAATTCCTTGAATTAAAGCTAAAATAAGGATTATACACACAATAATAGTGAGATGAATGAAACAACCCTTAGTCATCTTATTCAAAATTCAGATATGCATGTACAATGGAGAGACATGAGTTTGAATTTATCATTTCAACTCAAATGCTAGTACTGTTATACAACATTAAATCCCCATGAATTCAAAACCGATTATAGAATAACTCATAACCTAAATTGTATTTCTTTCTAAAACCATCAGACTTTACAATTTTCTTTGCAACTTCACCTAGACTTGACCAAAAATTATCTAACTTGCTAACCCATACTTCTGGTCTTGAAATCCTTCTTATAGAAAATGAAGGAGCAAACAAGCATCGGGTGAGAAATTACACATGTCACCCGCTAGTTGGCACACCTGGTGATATTCCAAAAATTGTTACAACAACCATCACATTGGCGAATATTCTTGTTCATCATGTCAGCTGAGAAAAGTTGATGCAACAACAAAAAACCACAAGAAACCCATGTCAAGAATGCCATCAAAGAAAACTGGAAACCATTGTAACCATAACATCTGATTTACCACCTATTAGTAGTCCATTCCTTTTACTCTTCCTCAGTCAAATATTTAGTTACCCATTTTTGGTATTCTTCATCAGTTGTCTAGTCAAAATTAATCACCTCATTCGCTTTGGTATTATAAGGTGTGTATTTTACCGCTAGTTGATTTGCATCTCTTTCAAAATCTTCCAAAAATGAGTAGGTACTAATGATTTTATCCATACAGCTCACCAACAACTCATAATACGAGTCATCACAAATTAATTTAATTTGATCATTGATGACTTCACTTGCTTGATCCTGCCACTGCCAGAGTGACCTGATTTTCCCCTACTATGGAAGGTAATGTACTAGTCCCTAGAGCACTTGATGTCTCCCTAATATGTTTATACCTAGACCTTTCCACCTCAATCTGCAACTCAACATTCCTCTGTTGCATCTTGTTGTATTCCTCAATCAAAAGGTTATACTTCTCCATTAGGCTCTTCTTTTTAGCCTCCTCCCTTTTAACAATATTTTGGGCCAATTTGGCCATATTCACTATCAAATTAGTGGCCTTAGTGGTTGAGGTCTCTGAAGATCTCTTTATTATTAATCCTCCTCTGAAATTTGGTTTAATATCTATAACATTTGTCTTTCTTCCTTGAGGGGCCAATGCCCAAATTGCCAAAGTTTCATATCCCTCACTAAAGGTAGAATCTTGTAATGTTGCCTTGAATTCTTCTTTAGAGTCTTGCAAAGGATGCTTGGACTTTAAAATAGTAGTAAATGCTACAACATCTACAATGTCCTATTTAGGAAGAATCAACACACCAGCCTAACTCACTAGTCTTCTTCCCTCTTCAGGAGTGATGTTCTTAAATTCCTCCATTAATTCAGCTTTTACCTCCTTATCATTATCCTGGTCTGACCTATCAGGCCTTAGTTATCTTCTCTTCTTACATTTCTCGTGATATTCTTCAAATTTCATCCTCCATACCAATTGCAAGAATACAAGAGTTTTTACAAATATATTTTCATCTAGAAACTTCTTACATTCTTCCATTCTTGCATCTTGGACACTTTTTCCTTTCATATATAAATCAAATAGAATCAATTCAGTTGGCCTAGGAGGGGAAGGCATACCAACCTACATGTCCTAATTAGTAACAATAATTTCATCCATTAGATCCTCCTGTGGTTGATCAATTATTTTTCTTTTAGGGCTTCGATTGGATGGTGGTGATGATTCTAAATCAATGATTTTAATTTCCACAAGAACTTTGAATTTTGGACCTAGTTGTGAAGGAAACTTCATTATTTTCTTTCCTTTTCTATCCACTTCCTCTTTATCATTGATATCATCCTTCTTCCTCTTGTAAATAGGCCACCTTTCTATAGGATGGTATGTTGGCCTTGTTTCAATTGGCCTGGCACCTTGTTCCTGTACACCCAAACTTAGTTCTAAATTTATCTTTTTGGTCCTCAATGTGCCCATAATTTCCTTGAAGTTTTCCATTAGAAAGTCAATATTCTTATGGTATGGATTGAACTCCAACAATGGATTATACTTTAGATCCATCTTATGCACAATATCTAATAGCTTATCATAACCTATCCATTTCTCCTTGTTCAAATCCTTCCTATTTAGATCAAATTCATTTATAATAAAATCCTCAAGAATTTGAACTCATGCACAAATTTTCCAACCTTTATTCTTTGTCTGAAAAGGGAAAAGAAACCATCAGGATCATGTTGCCGCTTTGGACCACACCTCAAATGGTAATCATCAAAGAATTTCTCAAAATGCACCCAGCCTCCTTTTGAAAAGGAAAAATCAGACACCACTGTATAATCAGGGAAAAATGTTCCCTTACCCCTCCCTGTGAGGTTGTCCTCATAGATACAACCTATTTTCCACATAACTTCTACAAACCCCACTCTTGGTGGCACATTGTATGGCAATATATCGGGGGTTCCTTGAAAATTGTATACTCTCAAAATAGTGTTGACTGGGTATGGGATAATGTCACCCCGATTATGGAAAACTTTCAATTTTGGCTTCCTCCCTTTTGGCCTGAGGAAATAATGCAATTCCTTAGGGATCCTAGGTACATTCACCATTAATCTATCCCTCAATCTAGAAGAAAAGAAATTATCAAATTGCACATAACTGATGCTTTCCTTATTGCAAGATAAATCTGTAGCCCATAATTGTACTGGCAACCTTTCTCCATCAACTAATTGCCTTAATTCCATTTTTTTAGAGAAAAAGTTAGCATTCTTGAACAAGAACATATGCATCAGCATAGAATACCAGAAGAATTGAGTGTCGGTATCATTTTTCTACAACTTTGACAACCCTTCATGTATTCTCTTAGCCAAGAAAGAAGCAAAGTCATATGTTAGAGAAAAGTTAAGGTGTTGTATTTGCACCCCCATGAACATGTATGCAATAGGCATCACCGCACCAGGTTTGAAACCCAAAATCTGAAACAATGAATAGAAAGTGGCCAAGAAATGATTTTCAAAATAGTTTAATCTAAAAAGGTTCTTTGTCACTCGGGCTAATATGAAATCATGAACCCCCTGCTCTAGCCAAACGAGGTGGAAGCAACTTAGCTCTAAAAAGAGACTTCAACTTTGCATATTCCTGCTTCATTTCCTCAAGATTGATAGGAACCAAGTCTTCACTTGGTTCACTCAATTCAAAATTTTTTTGGACCTATTCTCTATTAATGCTCAATAGAACCTTTCCATCATTATCCTTGATTACCCATGTGACAAGGTCATATCTTACAGCCATTTCCCTAAGTAAGTCTATGTTAGGGAACACGTTTAGGACCACCAACTTTCCCAATCATACATCCAACCATTTGAAAAGGGGTGAGGAAAATTCCTCTGTCCATACCATAATCTGAACATTTCCAAGCTTGTGAGAGGAGCCCTAGCATCAGCAATGTTAGAGCAGTTATATACTAACCCTTCCCCTAGTATTTTCCCTCGTATTAGAAGCAATCCATTTTTCCTATAATTTTTTGAGCAGGGCAATTGATCTAGGAAATCATCATACATGTTTCTTTTTAAATATAGTCAACTTCGCTAGAATGTTGCTTTGATGGTGCCATCTTGGACAAACTAGGGTCTTTTTACAATTTCATACTTTGAATAGCTAGGACTAACCAGAGATAGGAAATTACAAAATAAAACACTACAATTTCTCAGAACTATAATTAAACTATAGCTCTAACACATTTATCAACAAGCTAAATGACAAGCACAAAAAATATTTTCCCAAATTCAAGTGCAGAATGACTAGGAAGCACATAAATTAACTCACGGCTTTGTTTGGAAAAGTCCCAAATTCTGGCAACAGAGATTCACAACTTCGCTTTTGACTCTGAAACTACTCCAAAAAATACTTGAATGATTTTTGATACAAATAAAATAGGAGAATTGATTTTATCTCGATCAAATCATGCTAGTAAATTTCTCATCTGCCATTAAAGCTCACTTGCATGTTACACGAATGGCTCCAACCATATTTGATGCAAATTTAAATTTTAGCCATTCACATGGTGGTCGCCCACAATATCACAATTAGTAAAGATCCTGCAACTTTGGATCACACGATGGCGGGAAATCGTAGATCTTGAGCATTCATGATCTTGTTCCTTCAAAATAGTTTCCAACCTTATTATTAACCATCGAGCAGCTTTTTCATCAAGATTATAACATATCCACTAATTTAAAACATGGACACCTCAAGAACACTTTAGTAACCAACATTTTAATGTATTAAGGCTAGATTAACTTAAGACAATATTTCCTTCATTCCATCAACTTCATCATATGAGACATGTGATGCCCGCCCGTGATATCATGATCAATAAAAACCTTTCAAATTTCAATCACGCAATGGTGGGAAACCGTTAAGATTTGATGACAATTGATCAATGGTCAACCAAACTTATTACCTTTGGCCTCACCATATAGGACATGCAGTGCCCACCTATGATATCACAATCAACCAAAGCGATGTGGTGGGGTCATCACGGGATGGTGGGGAGTGACTAAGATCAAATGATAGTTGATCAATGGCCACGCGAACTTCATCCTTCTGCAAAAAAAAAAAAGATTTGTTAAAAGGACAAGGGTACATCACTAGGGGGATGGTAAACAATGACATAAGTTGTTTTTAAATGATGAAACATGGGGCCAACCAAGACTTAGGAAAATAAAACCCTGTAGAGGAAATAAAATATTAAAAAAAAGGGACTCAACCTAGACATAACGATAGGACATAAGTCATTTTAAAACCTCTTAAAAAGTAACATTAAAATAGATCCCAACCAAGGCATAAAATAAACACAAGGGTTTTATATGAAAATAAAGCTAAAACCACCAACCTAAGGAAAATTCTGACACCATTGAAAACTAGTAACATCAGGTAGGGTAGGAATAGAACATAAGGAGAAAAAATATAAAGTTCCATTAGAGGGAAGAGAGATAGAGGGAGTGAGTGAGAGAGAGAGACCTAAGTGAGGGAGAGCGGGTAGGAGGGAGAGCCTTGAGAGAGGGAGGGAGGGAATGGGAGAGAGATAAGGGGTAGATGATTTAAGGATTTAAGGGTTAAGGGTAGAGAGAAAAAGGTAGAGTGAGAGAGAGAGAGAGAGCGGGGGAGGGAGGGAGTACTGGGAGATAGATAGAGGGTAGAGGCTTTAAGGGTTTAGAGTTTAAGTTTTAATGGTTAAGGGTAGAGGGGAGACAGATAGAGAGAGTGAGAGAGAGAGAGAGACTTGACAGAGGGAGAGACTTGAGAGAGGGAAAGAGGGTAGAGCATAGAGGGTTTGGAGTTTAAGGGTTTGGGGATTAAGGGTTTAGGGTTTAGGGTTATGGGTAGAGGGGAGAGAGATAGAGGGATTCAGTGAGAGAGAGAGGGAGGGAGTGGGAGAGAGATAGACAGTATCTAAAGGGTTAAGGGTTTAAGGTTTAAGTTTTAGGGTTAAGGGGAGAGAGATAGAGGGAGTGAGTGAGAGAGAGACCTAAGAGAGGGAGAGGGGGTAGGATATTGAAGATACTTGAGAGAGAGAGGGGGAGGGAGTGGGAGAGAGATAGAGGGAGGGAGGGTTAAGGGTAGAGTGTAGATGGTTTAAGGTTTTAGGGTTAATGGTGGAGGGGAGAGAGATAGAGGAGGGAGTGAGGAGAGAACCGAGAGAGGAGAGAAGGGGTAGGAGGGAAAGAGTTGAGATAGAGAGTGAGTGAGGAGGAGGAGGAGTGAGAGAGACATGAGAGAGAGAAGGAGGGAGAGACTTGAGAGAGAGAGAGAGATAAAGGGAGGGTTAAGGGTAGATGGTAGAGGGTTTAAGAGTTTATGGTTTAGGGTTTAGGGTTTAGGTTTAAGGGGTGAGAGATCGAGGGAGTGGGTGAGTGAGAGAGACACATAAGAGAGAGAGTGGGGGTAGGATATTGAGGATACTTGAGAGAGAGAGGGAGGGAGTGGGAGAGCGATAGAGGGAGGAATGGTTAAGGGTAGAGGGTAGATGGTTTAAGGGTTTAGGGTTAAGAGTGGAGGGGAGAGAGATAGAGGGAGTGAGTGAGTGAGAGAAAGACCTAAGAGAGGGAGAAGGGGTAGGAGGGTGAGACTTGAGATAGAGTGAGTGAGTGAGTGAGAGAGAGAGACCTCATAGAGGCAGTGGTGCTAGGAGGGAGAGACTTGAGAGAGAGAGAGATAAAGGGAGGGTTAAGGGTTGAGAGAGACCTAAGAGAGGGAGAGAGGGTAGGATGGAAAGACTTGAGAGAGAAAGAAAGGGAGGGAGTGGAAGAGAGATAGAGGGAAGGGGGGTTAAGGGTAGAGGGTAGATGGTTTAAGGGTGTAAGGTTTGAGGGTTAAGGGTTTAGGGTTTTAGGTTAAGGGTAGAGGAAAGTGTTGATTTTTTTTTACAATGTAACCATGTTTGTCTTCTAATCTACCTAAGGAATTGCCAATCCCAATCAAGGGAAGCTCAAATGACCTAGACCAATTGATGAGGACTTTAAAAAATCCTCCTACACTTTTGGATCTGCAAGACCCATGAGGGTGATCCGTTAATGTGCTTACAACCTTTGCACCAATATCATAAAGAACATTAACAATAATAGATAATCTCATTTAATAGCTCAACATAATAGGATAATATCAAATAGAATTTTCTATTCATCAACATTAACAAAAATTTGGAGCATGAGATAACTACAACACAATCCCAAGATAAAATAGGTCATTGATTTGCAATTTTTAGCAAGCTCTAGGTAAAGATGAACAAATACTTAATCATACAACTTAGATCAGTGCCATATATCCATTGTGGGAGTCAAATTCATAAGTATTCAAGAGTTTATGATAGATTTAACACATAACATATACAATCCCTGATAACATTGCATTGCAATCTCATCAATATGTATTCTAACCCAATGCTACTTATCAAATCCTTATACAGAACATATCCACCTATAATCCCATTTAAGCATTTTAATTAATTTCACTTGTCAACAAATGATAGGAAGAAGGGATTTGTTTTGATGCGAGGAAACACCCTAGGGGAAAAATTAGTGTATAATTGTTTCGACATAGCCTGATGGAACACTAGATCTTTGCTCATGCTTGGGAAACCTTTCACTAAAAGATGCTATGAATGCACCTTACCCAAAGTATGCTTTAGGACCTCCATGCATACAAACACAAGGATTGTCATTTATCATATTATAGCAGTGGTACCTAAGATGATGGTACTACCCCTCCCTTGGAAATTTCTCTCTTCTTACAATTGGATACATTAGTCCTCCTTTTGATTTTGTCAAAAAGATATGAAATGATTTCTAAGCAATGTCTTATTGGGTCAATGAGATCACCAAAAGTCTAAGACTTGTCAAATGAAGGTATATTATTGACACCTATCCATTTTCTATTCACTTGTTAGGACTTAGTAATGACTATCCAAAGAGAAAATGAGATAGTGGCAACAACCATTTATATTATTTATCTCACTGCAATCCATTTCATGTCTATAGTCATGTTGTCACCCAGTGTAGATTTATTTTTTCAAATACATAGATAACATGAAGAAAAACCTGTAGCCTTTAATGGTACTTCTCCTATTCATGACTATGCTCTATTCCCTTGACGCACCATGATTTATGATGGTTTGAATGTTGAATATCTTCATTAAAACATCCCTGTGCATGTATATGCCTTCACTATTATAGACTATTGTTGGAATGGATGATCAATGGTATAGAAAGGTAAAAATACAACTATGCTTTGCTTCCTTCACTACTTTTTGATTGTTGATTTTTGTCCATATGCACTTGTACCATTGTAATGCTTGATTTCCTATATGAACCTACATGGTTGTCTTGTAGCATAACCTCATAGTTGTTGTTTATATACACTTGTACTATGGCCTTGGCTTCCAAAATGAGACATCTCTTGAATCATAAATGATTAATTGTCATTTGTAACTTTTTGCTTCTTGTATGCAATAATGATCCATGTTGGATCAATCATGATGACTAAAACCCCTACATGAAAGGTTATGAGCATAGCAATTGTATCTCAATCACATGATATGAGGGTTCCATTGCTGTCATAAACCTCTTGTAATGACATGTTTTCAATAAGCATATTATCTCTGTCAACTAGAGTTGATGTTTCTTGAATGTCTTTTCCTTTTATTCCTTTCCTTAAAACATCATGCATTGAATGTTATCTGGAAACTTGTTTTCAGAATGTTTGATTGTGAAGGACTTAAATAGAACCTTGTGCAACTTTAGATTTTGTTTTTGTTGTTGTCCTTCATGAGACCATTGTAGCATGCATTGTTGGTTGTCCTTATCAATGACAATGACCTTTACGTAATGTATTCACTTTCATCAGTACACCCATGAATGAATAATATCAATCCCATTTTCCTCTTGTTGCTCTTGCAAATATATTTTACTTGCAATTGTATCATGACCTTGATTCAAACATTTCTCTTCTTTTGTTATGTGTAATAAATACACATAGTCTCCTCATTTTATCTTTATTAGACAGCCACATGTCACATATGTGGGTGACCTAACAACTCACCCTCCTATGTGATGTGTGACTTTCCAATAGGGTTATGGTGAGAGGGGCTTGACAACAACTTGAAATACTTCCTCATTGTTTAAAAGATGCATAATTGAACTCGATGTGTCTATGAAGTCAATTCATTTATAAACAAATCATGGATCTTCTTAAGAAGATTGAAGGACATATCAACATAGTATGTTGCATCTTTTGAATCTATCCTTTCCTATCCTATCTTATGTTCCTTTCATGTCCTACCTTGTGTTACTAGTCTTTTATGGTATTGGAAAAATCCTAAGGTTGGGGTTTTGTCTTTGACTAAATCCCTCTATCTCTCTCCCCTCTACCCATAACCCTAAACCCTAAACCCTTAACCCTTAAATCCTCTACCCTCTACCCTCTACTCTTTCTCTCTCTCTCTCAAGACTCTCCCTCCTACCCCCTTTCCCTCTCTTAGGTCTTTATCCATCTCTCACTCAATCAATCTATGTGTCTCCCCTCTACCCTTAAACCCTAAACCCTAAACCCTTAACCGTAAACCTTAAACCCTTAACCCTTAAACTCTAAACCCTTAAACCCTCTACCCTCTACGTTTAACCCTCTACCCCATATCTCTCTCCCACTCCCTCCCTCTTTCCCTCTCTCTCTCAAGTCTCACC
>VDFB02058242.1:361636592-361675132 GCA_007258455.2 Sequoia sempervirens | reverse complement strand
CCTGTCCATATCTCCTCATCCTCTACCTCTTTGATCACCACTGTTTGATCACGAGGGTAGTAGAAGTTGTCATTCCTTTGGCTTCGGTTGGTACCCACATCTTCACTTTTCTTTTCATCATCATTTTGGCTTCCTGAAGGTCTTCCACTGCCCCTTCCGCTTTGACCTCCTCGTCCTTTTTGCTTGCCATCAAATCTTTTGTTCAACTTCTCTTCCACCTTCAGAGAAAACTAATATACATCCTCAATGTTGGTCATTCTGACTAGGCTTAACTCCTCCTGAATGCTCGGTTGTAACCCATTAAGATATCAGGCTACCTTCTCCTTATTGGCCTCTGTGTGACCCGTTTTGATAATTATCTTGTGAAAATCTTCAGTATATTCTTTCATAGATCTGCTTCCTTGCTTCAACCCTTGCAATTTCTTCAACAAATCTAACTTGTATTCCACTGGTATGAACTGCTTCTTCAGTTTTTCTACCATGCCATCCCATCTAGTGATCTTTCCTTTTCCTCTTCAATTTATTTCCAATTGGACCTCTTTCCACCAAATATTGGCATGTCCCTTAAGCTTCATTTTTGCAAACTTAACCTGATTTGGGTCCTCTACTTCTTCATACTCAAAATACTCTTCTAGCTCGTTGATCTAGTCAATCAACTCTTTTGGGTTCAAACCTCCAAAATAACTGGGGACTTCTATTCTGGGTCTTTTTCTGATTTTCAAAATGGCCCTTATCAGCCACATCTAATCTCGATCAATCACTTCTTCTTCGTCTTCACTTTCTCCTCTCCTTCCCGGGTCTAACCCTCTTCTGATTTGTTCCTGCAATGCATCAATTTGTCTCTAGAGGGCTCTGAAACCCTCAACCACCAATGGATCTCTTCCACCAGCATTTCTGCCACCTCTTCCACCTCTAGCACCACCACACCTACCAGGAATCACTCTTGGAGGCATCTTAAAGATCATGAACCCACAACACGGTCCTGGCGCAAACTACCTCACGATCGACGATCTGTTCACACGCTCAAGAAAACCAGCTCTAATACCACTTGATGAGGGCACAGCCTGAGACTTAGAGAATAAACCACAAACAAGAGAATAATTTTATTATTCAGATAATGGAGCTTCTTACATGCAGAGGATCTCAAATCCCCAAGTTCTACAACACATGCAAGTTACAGAAAGCTACAAAATAACCCTTTCGCAATATTTGAGCTTGTCCCCCAAAAAGCTACCCCAAAAATTAGAAAACCACCCATAAATAGAGATCCTCTTTAGTTTGGAGCCAAAACAACATTCAAATTTGAGTTTAGGCAGTTTGGTGCTGAAAATTACAACTTGAAGTTCAAATTTCAAAACAACATTTGCAACTGTATCTTCTAGAAAGTGTGCCAACTTCCCGGGGCCATAACTTTTGATCCGAGACTCCGATTCACGAACCGTTTGAACCGTTGGAAAGGTCTTGAAGTCAATAACGCACTTGAAATCTGCTACACCAATGTTGGCAAGTTTCGGGGCTGTTCCGGGAACTCTAAGTGCCTCAAATCTAACTTGGAAGATTTTCAGGTGCAAATTTGGGAAACTAAAACTGCAATATCTTTCAACCCATGAATAGAAAATAAAAATCATAAATTGGGAATTTCATTATGACAAAAGGGGTACCCAAAAATGTAAAAACATCTAAAAACTGAGAAACTTGAAATTTAACTATTTTTGGGTGATGCAAGATTGCCTTTACACCACTGGATGCTCCTACATCACATTGACCAATCTACAACACTTCAAGGGTTGAATGGTGTTTCTCAACAATCAATTTGGCTTGGGAGTGTAAAAATTAAATATAGAGTGATTATGAGTCGATCTTGTAGCTAAAATACAAATGTGCCATTACTGTTCTATGTTTGCCACAAAATGAGGTAGCTAGCTGCTAGCATTTGAACTCTAGCCATCAAATTCAAAATGAAGGGACAAGATCAAATCCGTAATGAAGGTTTAAAATATATCTATTGATCTCCATTAGAACTAAAATCAATGTCAATCACATTTTCATAGCGCATTGTGCTTTCCTTTATTAGCCCCAAACACAAAATCATAATGCACTAGATGTAGTGATGAGCCTTGGATTGTTACTCTTCAATCATATCCATCAGAGCTTGAAACTGGGCCCCACCACATCTCCTTCATCACCCATCATGGAAAGGAAAAACCCCCTTTGAAATTTTTTTGCAATGCATAGAGCATTTTTGATATCCTTTAGATCATCTGCCCCTCAAATCTACATCATTCCCCATTGCACTGCTTGCAAACAACATGGAGCCACAAAATCCAAGCAGGCTGGTGGGCACCAACAATTGTTCTCTTTTGATGTCACCTTCCACTTTCGTCCCAAATTCATCACTCATCATAGGAACCATCCAATTGCATCACTTCAAAATAGTTATGTGAAGCAACCAAGTGATATGTCACCACATGTCTTGTTGGGTATTTTTCTTCCAGCCTTCAACCCTAAGGAGAACCACAATGCCTTAAACTAGGGGATTAAATATTTATGATATGGAATCTACACAATCAGTAGGTTGAAGACAAGAAAATCCAATGAACAAGGCTATGAAATCCTTCTACACTTTGATTTCCATGAGACTCAATAGGGTGTTCCTAATTGTAGGCCTGAATGTATGATAAACTCATGCCAAGCGACAAAATATAGACCTATGAAAGTGGATAGTTCTCAGGTATATGAGTGATGGGTATTGTAAATTTTACCAGGTTCAAGCATAATCCCATTTGCATTGAACATTGTTGAGACACATAATTTGGATATCTTCATCTCAAACTCATAGAGGGTTAATAGATGAAATTCTCTCAAATTTAGCCTCTATACTCTTTCAAACTCTATGAAGATATAGAGAATAGAGATAGCATAAACAACCGAGCAAAACTAACAGAGATTTAATATGATTTGAATTTTTTCTTAAAATTTCATAGGCTTTGTCATAGATTAATGCCTAATCATGGGCCATGGTGTCAAATATAAAATTGCAACAAAGATCCTATCAACAAACTATGTTTAACCAATGGATTTAAAATATGTCAATTCCTTACATTAACAAACCCACTAATATTTTTTACAAATTTCCACTTACCAATTCCACGTGTGCACTCTAAATGATAATTATTTGATCAAAGCAATTTAACTCTTTACTTGAAATAGAACCATGGCCAAACAACACAATTACAGGAAAGTTGTAATGAAAAATTCAAACATCCTTGATATATTGAATTCATATGATTATAAGCTTACAAATCTAGAGACAACTTCATGTAAATAATATATTTCTATACAAATTGGCTAACATTTTCTCATAAAACCAAGATATTACAATTTACATACTTAGTTTATGATTCAGACTCAACACTATTCTACCTTACTTCCTAATTTAGAAGTTTAGAACCCTGTACAAATGAGAAAGAAAGAAAAGATGTAGAAGCAAAAGCCCTAAAAATTTTTGTAGTTGACACTTAGATCCTTCATCTTCCTTTGATCTATAACTTCCCACCACTTGAGGAAAATCCCTATTCAAAAATTTGTTCTCCCACTTCATTTCTCACTTGCCCTACAATAGAAAAAGATTCTCCATCATGAAGAATCATCATGCATCTTCATTCTCTAGCTGAAAAATATCTTTTCTTGCAAAATATTTCACCCAATAGTTGGAAACACTCAATTTTCCCCATGGAATATTTTTATTTTACCATTTCCTTCCTGCACTTTACATATCCATTTACCCCCATTAGGTTATAGAAGACTTTATTTACCCACTTCTTGCACCTTATATTTTATCCCCAACCAAATTATTTTATTAGTGGAGGCTCCAAATGATTTACCCAGCTATGTAAAACAATATTACCTATGCATTTGTATTATACTTTACTTGCAACAAAGAATAATGTTTTCTGTGAAAACATTAAATAATTTTTACTGGGCACCCAACCTTGCATTCTATATTTTCCCAAAAAATTTAAACGTTATTTTATTTTCCTATGAGAGAATTTGTTTTATATCACAAAGTTGTGAAAATCCTTTCATCTGTGCTTTAATTTTTACCTATTTAAAATACTTCAGCTTTAAATGTGGACCCATTTAACTTTTCATCGGATGATTTGAAAATCTTCCCATTCTTTTTAATATTTAACTTCACTTTATTTTTTAAAATATAAATTCCATTAAATAGTGCAAGCTCCTAATCTTTCCATTAGAAACTTTTAGATTTCCCATCAAAGTAACTTTAATCAATGTCCTTAATACTCTTACATGGGCCAAAAAAGCTTTCCCGCAACCCCGTTTCTTTCCCGTGATGGTAGCATTTGTTCACATGGGCTCATAGGAAAATACTCCTTTCACAATTCCCTGCTTCCCCATGCCCTTGTGGTGATGTTTGCACTAGCTCTTGCGGGCAAGTGGGGAAAACTTGATACCTCCTAGCAACAACTTACTATCTCATTTCAAAGGTTTCCATCACAATACCAAAGTGACCACCTCTCAACCAACAACAGTGGTGGACCACTACAAACATTTCCTTAACATTATTGACACCTTACAATACTGCCCTCAAGCCTTTATTTGTCTTAGGTAAGAAACAACAATCTAAGAATCTATAAATTCTCCCTTCTTTATGTTAAACTTAAAATCACCCTCAGTTCTTGACATGCTTAGGTATCTATACCATGCATAGCTTTTTATTTCTTCTGCACTTTCTTTAGGTATCTCTAAAACCTTTAATTTGGGTGATTCATCTCGAAATCAAATATTTTTAGTAGGAACAAACACGACCAAAAAGATATTGATGCCCCCTCTTATTGAAAATGGAAGCATTACCACCCCATAAACTCCAGGCTTTCCATAGTGGTAGAAAATGAAGTTCGATGAGTAATCAAGGAAAATAAGGTCATGCTCAACACAAATTAAATAGTTGTCAAGCCGAAGTAGAGATCAAACTATTTATGGAGAACAAACTCAAACCCCTCATACATTGGGCTCAAAAAATGCAAAGATCCCCTACAACAACTTTGCAAGCTTGCATTCAAATTTCCTTGGCAATATGCGATGGCACCATCAACTTAAAATAAAAGAATTTCTATCATCTATGTCACATTTTTATACAATTCTCAAGCCTTCTCCAAATGTGATCTTGCAAGTTCCTTCTTTGGATTCAATTTCCTCACTGCAAAAATCTTTAAAATAGCTCCAATTCCCCAATGCATTTGAGCCACATACAAAAGAATTAGGGCTTCATTAAAAAAATAGAATTTCCTCAAACAATATGATACATTTTTTATCTAACACAGACTAGACCCTTGCACTAGGATTGCTTGCACATCACCTAGTTGAACAAAGATGTTTCTAGTAGTAGGTTCCAGTAACATGTGAATATTTCCTTTGCAATTCCATTTTGATCACCCTAAACCCTAAACCCTAAACCCTAAACCCTAAACACTAAACCCTAAACCCTAACCCCTAAACCCTAAACCCTAAACCCTACCCCATGTGTAGCACTAATTTCCATATCTATGTGCCAATACTACACTAAAAACTTCCATCCATTTCAAGATGCATCACCTCCTTCTAAAGTTCCATCTCTTATATGGGAAAGGAGGACAGTGGTAAAGGTTGTGGAATTTGGTCTTATTTCATCTAATTGCCTTCATCTAAAATTTAATAAACCTCACTCCAAATCCACTTTATATGATACCTTATACTTGCATATCTTTTATTTATTGAATGAATTAAAGTCTCTGTAAGGTCATGGGGGTGTTCTATATCCTCTATATTCATTGTGTCTCATGATGCTAATGTTCCTTGAGACATTCAGCCAAACACAGGGGAGTGCTATCAAAATTGTATAATTCGACATTATAGCTTCCAAATGCATTCACTTGGAAGTTTCTAAAGCTAATTCAACAAATCTATTTTAGGCATAATTCAAGCACCAATTTTATTCCATGAGATGACATTTCATTTAAGAACCTTTTCAAATATTTCTCTATGTCCATGCTTCCACATAATAAAAAATCTTTAACCATATTGATTTGTATAAAATATTTTCTTTTTCAATATCATGGAATTGTTTAAACAACCAAGAAATATTAGATAGTGTTGTGGCCTTATCCCATGGTAACCCATGTAAAAAATCTTATTCATCTGGTTGATGGAAGAGTTCCATATTCTTAATTCAATTGCCACATTTTTCCCATGAAGGTATTGTAGTAGCACCACCATGGCCCAAAATCCATGCATGCCCCTTTTCAATTTATCTTGACCCTTCAAGTGTATTATTCCTACAAGGACTTGATGTTTGATCAACATTATTCATTACAAGAGGAGAATTTTAATGATAAAATTGTTTTTGAATTTTTTTTATAGGCCTCACCAACAACACTTGTGTAACACAAGTCGAGTCCCCATGTGGGATCGATTAAAAAAAATCATTTTGAAACAATTTTTACCATCAATTAACCTTGATACTACCTTTGAATGCATTAGGAATGAAAAAATTGAAGTGGATTTCCATTAAAATTTTCTTTCTAGCATATTTGTAGAGTTGTAAAAATAGGCCAAGTGGCCTTTGGAATTTCCCTAGAAAACCAATCAAACAACCTCCTAAAGTTATGAAAATTAATAGGTGTGTAGACATTTGACCCAAGAATTCATTGCAACAAACTACTTGGAAAAATTCATCCTCGGGTGTGAGATATTCAATTCCAAACTAGCTCACTCAAACTTATTTGCAATTGCACATATCCAAAACGAATTAGGGCTCACCAAATCACCACTTCAAAAAAATATCAAATCACCTCTTGGGAAGCTACCATTGGAAATAATAGGTCATTTAGGTCAATATAGTATGTGTGCAAGAGTTATTTCATTCAATCCACATTCTTTGCAAGGTATTAGGAGTCAAAGTTGACCACCTTGAAACATTTTGGAAATGTAGATGTAAAAACTAAACAAACTGCATTTTCTTTTGACCTAGTAAAAATATCAAATATGATCTTGAGACTCTGAAACTAGACCAAAGAGCATATGAATGTGAGGGGAATGTAGGGCACCAATCCATATGACATTTTTATCATCCAACTATGAAATATCATTCTAAACAAAAGGCCACTTCACAGGCCTGAGAATTTACAAACAACAAAACAATCCCAGAACCCTCAAGATTTTCACTTCAAAACCTTATTAAAACTCACCATACGGGGCTGAAATCTGACATACATCTTCCCATATGTCAAATGAATACACTCACCAATGGATTTGGCAGGAAAATCAACTGGCTCTGAATTATGAACCTCCAAGGTAGGTCACTGGGGCAGATTTTTTAGGGGCAGTTTTGAGTGTGCAAATCAACTTTTCTCATGATCGACACTCAAAATTTGAAAATTTTAAGGGTGTCATCAATGGTTATAACTAGGGATGCATTCCCCTTGCAAGAATTTTAAGATTCTAGATCTCTAGTTGAGCAGACTGAGTGCCAAGATCATTGGGCAAGAGAGTCTCTTTATTTTAATTTTTAACTTCACTTTGTGGCTCAAAATCACCAAGTGAAAAAATGAAGTCAATATTTGCCTTTGTAAAACACCAATTTTTTGAAGTAACTGATTTCCATCATCCCACATTTACCTCTTCCATACCACTTCAACAATTGTATCCCTCTTCATACAAGCAAAAAAATATGGTCACCACTGAAATCTGCTTGATTACAAACATTACCACTAGCATCTCTCAATTTTTTTTGAGCATATCATTGCTAATGTAATCTCTATCATTCTGCTTTGTATAACCAAGCATAACCTATAAATTTTCATCATCACATGACACATATGTGTTACATTCATTACATTAAACATATTCATATTGAAAATAACATTCCATGTTCTTCATCTTATTGTTATGTTCCATCAAAATACCTCCCAACTGAACTAAAAATTGAAAGTATTCATACTCTTCCAAGTAGTTGTAATCATGACACTCAACCTTGTTTGCAACATCTGTATCAAATGTAAAAAATCATAAGAATTTACCTCAAGGAGCTCATCAATGTGTTGATTTGTTTGCTCAAGGACACATTCTAACCATGTGTCAGATGCATCATCAGAATTCTCACCAAATAGTGGATTATCTCTATACAAATAAGGATCATCATTTCTAATTTCTACTGAAGATGGAGGCTCATCAAATAAGGGGTTTTCCATTACATTCATTGTGGTCATAAAAGCCTCTCCCTCCTTAGCATTAAGGTCCAAATCTTCCATATCATCATTGTATTCAAAATCATTACAATCACTAGAACAACATACAGATAAATTTTCAACTTCATTCACATCCTCTATAGTTAACATCTTTGACTCACATTTTGAAAACTCTTCACAGGAAGAAAGTTGTTCCTTCTTAAGCAAACATGTGTTATGATTGTTATCAACATATTTCTTATTTGTAGTAAAGGATTCTATTTCTTATTTATAAGGATAATCATGATCAATAAAGGAATGGTCATACTTAATGTCATCATTAATATTATAGCAAGGGGACTCATCAATACTGAAAATATGTTCAGAATTTTTAGACTAAATGCTTAGTCTTATGTCTTCCATAGGAGCATAGGTAGTGTACTCTTCAAAAAAATCAAAGGCTAGGAAGATATCAAACATGTATTAAGGCTCCTGCTCTTTAGATTGGTCATTTTCACACACTACTTCAACATCGCCAATCACTTGGGTTGAGTCACCATGTTGAATACTTGGGCCCATTTCTATTCCCTGATTAGTAGACTTGCAACATGGGATAACTTCACATAGCTCCTTCTATTCTCTAGACCATGCATTTAAAATATGACAACTATGATCACTATCGACATAACCAATGGAAATTCCACTCATTTCACTTCCTTCACTGAGGTGTACATTTTCAACCTTTACTCTACTCTCTTCTCCTTCATGTGATATATCACTACTTGTATGGAGTAGCAAAGTCATTATCATTGTAGATTGAAATCATAATATCCTTTTCATGATCATATCTAATATTTTCAAAACAATAAATGCATTAACACACTTGTTCAAGCCTAACTGGCTTCAACTCCTTTGGTAGAGCACTCAAACCTAGTTCATAGGATTCATATAATAAATCAATGCATACTGAATTTTTTAGGTCTGTGACACTCAAGAATTATAGACAAGGTATCCATAAACCTTGCATAGAGATTATATGATGATTCTCCTTCATTTTTCCTTGTGCAAGAGCGGGCTTTAATAGAGACCATATAATCACAAATGCATGCAACTTCTTGACAATTTGTTTGAGGTTCTATGTGATCGACATTATGGAATGATGTGCAAGCTGAAATAATATGGGTGTAAGTGCTCTGACATTCATTTTCAACTTATAATGCATGGTTTTAGGATCCTTATCTCTCTATAGATAACTAATTTCATTAGAAAAAGCTCCCAAATAAACAACCAAACACACTACATCACTTATTCTCGAAAGCTTAGGAATACCCCATAATGTTTTAGCAAATCTTTGATTAACTACTGGAACTAATTCATCCTCTTCTCTCTCAATGCTCATAAATTTATTTAGCAAAAATATAGCATTTATTTTTTCACCAAATTGCTCCATGAACACTACTTTGAAGTCTACCCAAGAATAGATAGAGCATGTTGGTAAATAAGAGAACCAATCTATTGCATCTCCTTTTAGAGACTAAACAAATAGCCTAATGATCAAATCCTCGTGATCTACCTCAAAGTCATCCATCAAATTGTTGAATTCTTGCAAATGCTTACTTACTGATTCACACTTTGTACCACTAAATTTTGGTAATTATTTCCTAATTTTAGATGGTATGAAATTTGGGTAACTATTAATTCCACTAAAATTGATGGCTATGTTCCTTTTAGTGTTGAAAAATATTCTTTTAAAACCTAGCTGGTGCTGATCACAAATCATGGTTTCACTAGGAACCATACAAGGATGTATATATTCATGATACAGTTTTTTACACCTTTACAAGCCTTCTCATATTAACTTTCTAGTTATACAGGGTACTTCAAACTTCTTTTACAACATAATCTCAATCTTTTACAATCCATATTTCTATTTGAACTTGCTTAAGACCTTCTAAATGAGTTTCTTCAAAAATATTGCTTACTTCAATTCATAATTGAGGTTACAATCTAGTAAAACAAAAGTATGCAAGCCTATCACTACAATTCCCTTTCTTAGTGCTTATTTTCACTCAATAGGGAATCAAATTTTTTTGAGACTTTGAAATATGGTTTTTATACACAAATTTATCCTTCTTGAAAACCAAAATATGAAAAATACCTAGATATGTTGCAACTGCTGCAAATTCTTCTTCTTGACTAGAATTTTTTGTAGATTTGAAACATTCTTCACATCTTCATCAGGTTATTTTGACAAATTTTCCACCTCTGTTCACAGAAGACTGAACTTCAAGCAGTATGAAGCTCTTTGAAAGATGAATTTCATTCTAGGTCTCCAACAACAAATTCAAATGTAAATTCTTTTAAATCTATTGAAACACAAGTACTCTCAAGTCTAAAAACTTCTCAATATCTAAACTAGATGTTCAGACTCACCAATTTATTGACTCTTTGATATAACAGTATGTAATTGGAGATTCAAAGTTCTCCCCAATGGAGTCACCAATCTTGTTGGTTATTTTTCTTGCAACCTTCAACCTTAAGGAGAAACATAATGCCTTAAACTAGGGGATTCAATATTTAGGACAAGGAATCTGCACTATCAACAAGTTGAAGACAAGAAAAGCCAACAAATAAGGCTATGAAATTCTTCTGCACTTTGAGCTCCACAAAAATCACAAATATGCTAAAATATATAAGTGTATTTAATTTTAGCATTTCTACATACATAGCGAAAATACTAACTCTAAAAACTAACCTTTTCAATTTTTAACCATTTTATAAATTTTTGAAAGGCAAAAAGTCTAAATACTCAAAATGAATTTTCAAGGCTTTGAACCACACATGAGGGTAAGTAAAATTTTCCTCATTTTGCATGCTTAGAGAATGTAGGCTACAAAATAGACAAGGTCTATAGGGGTTGTCCCATGAATTGAGACTAGCTAAATTCAAGGATAACAATGTGCTACATTAAGAAAAAAATCTTGCTAGATTATTTTCGGAAGTGTTGTAGTTGATCCTAATTAGTTTATTGAAAATAGCATCAAGGAATATAATTGAGTCATCATAAAAAAAAAATCTTTGTAAACATCAAAGTTCTTGGGTTTCATCAAGGCCATAAACTAATCCTTCTTTGGATTATTTCAATAAAAAATTATAAGAAAACTTCTATATAGATACTATTATATAGAATTAGTAAGTTGTTTAAACTATAGTGGTATGCAACTTGTCTAAGATATAATTCCACAATAACATCTATCTTCATCCTTTTACCATTACTATTTGATATTAATAAGCTTAATGTGACCATGCCCTACAATTATGACATAAGCTATTTTCCAAATTTAGAACATAAATTATTACAAGCATATGTAGAAATATATTAATATATAAAAATTATGGTTTTGACTTAAATCTAAGACAAAGAACCCAAGAATATATGCAAGAAATAAATACAATTGAGAAAAAACTAAATAGAGAAGATGAAAAGAGATTGTTGAGGAAATCAAGAATGTTTTATATCTAACATAAAAAAATTCTTGGTAAAAATATTAATAGTCTAGCATTTCTCATTTACTTACAACTATTGATGTTGTAAAAATAATACATCAAAAAGAAAAAAATGGTAATTTAAGGTTCCAATATAATCATGATTGAAGGTGGTGGCATAGTGAGATCTCTTATAGTTAGAGGTCCTACACAAAACCATAATCTTTGAGAATTTGACAGAAACTTCAAAAACTATAAAAAGGACTTTTCAAGCCAAAATTAAAATGAGTACAAAATTAAATCATTAAAAAGGAAAAAATAATAATTTGGTAGAGAAAAAATATGTAGGAAATATTGGCACCTCCAAACAACATTCCCATTGTCATTAATGTCAACAGACTGTAAGTTGATAAAAGATGAGGGGTTCTCATCATGTATTTGGGTAGTCACCTAGACTGAGAAATTTGAAGTGAAACTTTTTGATGACCTTCAAAGTGGATTTCTCCATGACTTCACCATGATATGGATAGTCTTTCTGGTGCTTTTACCAAACAAAAGAGAAGGGGAGATGTACTAACCATGATGTGCAATAGATAGATAGAATTAAATTTTTAATTTTTCAAGATGAATGGATTATATCACTCTAATCATATCACATCCCCTCTGCATCACTGCACATAGTTGATCTTGAAGTTAGCAAGATACATATCAAAGAGAGAACACCTTCAGCCTAACTAATTAACTTAAAAAATTCCTTCATCGTAAAACCAACATTTATTCAATTTTATCATAAAATGAATCCTTATTTAATATGATTTTATACATGTCTAGGAAAAAAAGTATTTATCCATGTGCTTTGCAAATTTGTGACAAATATTTTTAACTATGCTCTTTTCAAATCGTCAAACATTTTTAGAAAGGAAGAAACCAACATATCAAACAGGCAAGATGATTTCAATGGTCTTGCATCCTTGCTTAAGAAGTTGGAGACATCAATCTATCAAAGAATCTTGGTTCAATTCATAGAGGGAATGCCTTCAATCTAAATGTTTAAAAATATATATAGTTTGAAAATTAAATCATTTATATAAAATATTTAAGAAATAAAATTATATATGTGATATATATATGCTTCTATGGTTTATTGTTATTTTGAGGAATATTTTCATACATAAAGTAAATTTATGAATACATACATAATGACATATTTTATTTTTGGTGAAGTTTGAAAATTATAATAAGGATTTTATCTTTTTGATATGTACTTTTTAATAATTGAGATGTAAGTACATCTTGAATAATTCAAGATATCAAATATCTTTTGTTTTTGAATCATTTTTATTCAATGTTTGGTCATGCCTATATTTGAGATATATATGGCATAAATTTTAACTTAATTCTTTACATAATATTTTAGATTATTTATTATTGCAAATTTTTATAATGGTCAATTTCAAGTCATGGTTATGGAAAAAATTCTAAGAAAGTTGGGTTGGGAATTTTATTAGAAAAGAGTGTACTTGTGCATATTTGAAACCAAACAATATGTTTGGATGTTGAAAATTTGTAATTTTAAAAATGTTGGAAATTTAAACATTCATCAATGATGGTTTAGAAAATTTTATGGTTTTTATGTTGAGAATAATTTTAAAATTTTACAAATTGGGGATGATTTATGAGGAGTAATATTATGAAAATCCATGAATCCCTCTTATTTTTGTGTTTAAATTATTTTTAGATTTTGTTTGAAACTTTATTATCTCACTTTCATACATTGATTTATGTGTGTTGAAAGTTTGTCATTGATGATGTTTGGAAACCTGAACATGGAAGGTACATAGACACATAATGCAGTGTTGAAATTGATGTCAAAATTGTTGTTGATTATTTTGATTATTCCTAATAGGTTTTTGGAGTTGTTAAGGAATAAATTTGTGCAAGTTATTCTGTTCCAAAAATATCAATTATGTGGGAAATTGGTTAAGTATCAAATTTGATAATTTAGTGTAATTGGGCATTGGTTTTTGGTTTTGCACCACTCCACAAATGAAGGTTTCACTTTTCACTTCTAACATAAATTTTCTAGATGTCAGATGTATGTAATTATGATATTTCATCATGTTTGGAAAAGTGGATTGAGAGATATGAGTAATAGAGTTTAGCTTGGAAATTCATAATTATTTTATGTACAATATGTTTGTGTGGGAGAATATGCACTTCTCCATGGATAATTTTTTAGCTTTGCACTCTTGAGGATAATGTTTTAGATGATATTAGAGCATGTATTCTACTTGCATTGAGTTTTGAGGTCCACAAGTTAAGATGTGGATACACAGTTAAAGGATTTTTCTTTTAGGTCTTATAACCATGCCGACCTAACACATTTGATGTTGTGCATAGGTTAAACAAGTGTTGTTGAATTATGTAGGATCTATTATAGGTTCTTATTGACCTATTTTAAGGTATTTTAAGCTTTGAATTGTGGCATGTTGTGTGGATGAATTTTTTTGGAGTTGACATGGTATATTTTTATTGCTACATCTAATTAGGCCAACCTAATTAATGCTATGTCTAAGCAGATACACATGATGGATTCTTTTCAATATTTAGGAGGAATTCAATGTAAAGATTGGGAATTTTATTCATGTATATGATGTGAATTTGATTAGAGAAAGTGTGAAGTTAAGATGTGAATTTTTATTTGAAGATCAGAGTTGTGTGAATGAAGAGAAAGGTAGAGTATTGAATCAGTATCAGATAAAGATTTTCATTGAGCTTCAATGGGACTGTACTCATGCATATGTTAAATGCAATTGCAATAGCTCAAAATAGGTTGTGAGCCACCATATCCCTTTTATCTATTTCTCTATGGATAGTGGGTCCACCTATAGTAACCACTTTTGTAAATATACTATAACTGGTTATAATATATTGTGAGCTAACAATCACCAAGGTTTTTCCCATTTTGGGGTTTCCATGTAAAGAATTTGGTGTTCATGTGTTATGTGATGTTGTGGATGTTTCATTCTTTATTTCCTTATTATAGTTGAATATGATTTGGTGGTTGGATGCTTATTGTTTTTGAATGGTTTAAGATAATATTGATTCACCCCACCTTTGAGTATTTTGGGTGTTTAGAAATTGGGATTAGAGCTTGGTTCCTTGGAATGATCTAACCACTTTGGGAAGAACTTGGAGGTTGAACACATGGCTGATAAAAAGTTTTCTATCCATCTAGAAGAGATTCCTACCATTGGAATTATAGAAGAATATTGCATTCTTTACAAAGATGTAGAACTAGAAGTTTCTCTTTAAAATCTAGAGAGAACTGAAAGTGAGAAAAAAATATGAAATAAAATATCAAAGAAGCAAATGAATATATATCCAAATTGAGAGAGAAAATCAAGAATTTTAGAGAAAGGAATAAGGAGGATAGTAAGTAGTTGAAACAAGAAAATGAAACCATCACAGGTTTGAAAGTGCAAGTTGAAGAAAAGAAAAGAGTTGAGGAATGTCTAAATGCAATGGTGAAAAGAAAATCTAATCAGTGCATAAGGCTTGAACAAGAAGTCATAAATCTAAGGTCATATCTAGAGAAATCAAGGAGTCATTAGAAAAATTCAAATTGGGTTCTAAAAAGCTTGATGAAATGTTTACAAATCAGAAAGTATCCAAAGACAAAGGTGGCTTAGGATTTGAAAAAGGTGAAAGCTCAAAAGAAGATCATACACCTAATGCAAAAGAGAAGATCAATGAACCATAGAAGATTGAAGACAAGAAGAACAATGGTAAGATCTAAAATAAAAGTAATGAAGCTAGAAGACCCTTGGTAAAACAAAAAATGCACAAAGGTACCCATCTTTCAATTATTTTTGTTATTCTTGCAATAAATTTGGACATAAGGAAATGGAAATTAGAAGCAAAATGAATCAAAAATGTTCCATCATTTTTTGGTCAATGTTTTACATGTAAGAAATTGTGATATAGAGATAATGAATGTAGAAATCAAATAATGAATGACTATAAAAATGGTAGAACGGATTTGGACATGAAGCAAATCAATGCAAATCAAGAGTAAACAGAATAAATAATATTCGAAAGAATGTTGTATGCTACAATTGTAGTCAACCTATATATATTAAAAAGTTTTGTAGAAGAAAAATATAAGTATAATCCAATAAAGAAGAATGAAGCTATGAAAATATTGATCCTGAAGAGACAAAGAAGGAAATGGAAAAGATTTGGAGATATAAGGAAGAGATAGTTGTCAAGGAAGAATTTGTACCTTGTACCATCATCTGTTGTAGATGTTTCCTCTAGAAATTAGATTAAGAGCTTTGGCTTGGGGGATATTTAATGGATATCTTTTTCCCCCTACTTGAAAGAGGTGCTAAGGTCTAAGCATGAATATATGTGGCATAGGTCAACATGCTTGATCTATTTGTGGAGATTGTGAAAGAAAATATGGTGATGCAAAAGTTTGTAGAGCTTTGAAAGTTATTTGTGAATACAGATAAAGGGTTGCCAACTTTATTTTTTGAAGCATTTAATTTTGAATTTGAGTAGATGGGAGGATTATAAGTAAATTCACTAAGGAAAATTAATTTCACAAAATAATTCAAGGAGTAGAGCAACATAGATAGAATTCAAAGTGTTCAAGGAAATTTATGTTTCAATGCATCAAAACTCTAGTTTGTCAAGCAAAGAAAAAGGTATTTATGAATTTGTTTACCCTAGTTTTCAAATAATATTGTTTGAAATAGTTTGAATCTATTTTAAAATGGGTACACTTAAGGTTATAGACGTTATAGAGAAACCACAACCAAATTCAAAAGGTATCCTATGAAAGCCTTAGAAGATGACTCATTTGGTGTATTTTCACATATTCCATATGAGGTTTTATCAATTAAATATATTAGGGCTTATATTCATGGGGAAATGGAAGAAAATCATCACACTAAGTTAGGAGATATATGGTAAAATGAGTTAATGGGACATGACTTCACTCTAAAGCCAAAATATAAAAACCTATTTGAGAAGAAACTAGATGTATGGAAATGGTTCCCTAATTTTTATTATGATATCAAGTGGATCAAAATGGATTTGAGTAGAATACATGATCAATTTTTTTGGACTGATACTCCTAATATGATCGCTAAAGTAGTAATAGAATTCACCGGTCTATGCTCTATTGGACCTATCCCTATTTTAAAATGTATTAAAAATGGCATCGTTATGAGGAGAAAAGGTGCAACATATGAAAAGAGAGCCCTTGCAATAAATACCATTAGAAACCTAGCTATGAGCTACACAACTATGATGATTGGTTACAAAATTTATTATATAAACAAAGAAAATTCTATATCTACCATCACAATCAACATAGCATACGATATGGTAGAAAATGGTTCAAGTTATGACCTATGTGAGATTATTAGGAAACAATTTATGGAGAACTTGAAGCAGACTAAAGAAAAGAAATGTGTATTTAAATGTGGAACTTTGGTGGTCATGTGCTTACTCTTTTATTTCTTGAAGGAGTTTCCCATGATTGGAAGTGTAACTTGGGTAAAAGGAAGACCATTTTCACTTCAAATTGCATATCATATGAGGAATCTTGGAGATTCCAAAGAACAAAATGATGCTCTTAGTATTTTCTTTGCAATATTTCAGAAGAGAATGCATGAGAGAGACAAAGAATTATGAGGGAAATTGTTGAAAGATACAAAAATAACATCATATTGCTTGAATCTATAGACCAATACATTATGGAGGTAGTGGAACCAAGAATTGTTTGAGTTCTTGAACTGGATTATGAGGTGATAGAGGCAATTTTTTTTGGTTTTGTTGATATTTTGTTGAAAATCCCCAAGAACACCACAAAATAAAGGTCTATAACATATTAATAAAAGTCTATAGAAGTGCATATGGAAAAAATAAATCCTAAATCAAGAAGAATGTTGATTCTATGGTGGATGTGTATGCAAAATAATTGGGAATTTGAAACATGTGTAGTATTCAAGAGAAAGAACTAAAGCAAATTCAAGTGTTACAAAAGGATCTGGAAGCTCAAGAAGATCTTGTAGAATAGCTACCACTCCAGATTTTGTTCAAAAGTCCTTTGAGACTTTTCCTTGTGTTGAAGATAATATAAAGACAACGTTTAGTTCTATGGTAAGGGATAAATCCCTTATATTGCAAAAGATACATGGGAGAAGAAGAAGAAAATTTCCGCTACTACATCCACAGTTGCCCTTTCTAAGAGAAGAGTTAAGTTGCAATCCATGAGAGAAAAGAGAATAGGTATTAATGTTGCAGAAGAAGAAGAATTGGAAGAATATGTGATGATGTTGACACTGAAAGTGAAGAGGAGATTGAAGAAGAAAATAAAAGGTTTGTTGTACATGTATGGGAAAGAAGTTGCTATTAAAGGATCACCACAAAAGAATAAGGAAGAAAAGAAGGTTTCTCTAGAGAAGAAGAAGAATGCATAAGCAAATAAGACTTTGATTAAACGAAAGAAATGGAACAAGAAGAACTGGTAAGGCCTCACTCACTTATGAAACTTGAGTAATTGTTCAATAGCATTCTACAAAATAATATGTTGAATGAGACTAGATCCATGTACAAAGATGTAGATGAGGTGGAAAAGGTCACCATAGTTGAAGCTATAGTTAAGTATATTGGTATCCTTGAAGATGATATGCAGAATATCAAGGATATTCCTAAAGATTTATGGAATATCTTGTTGGAAAGAAAGAAAGAGGTTGTTGAGAAAGAGGCAAGGCTTAAGGAAGAGGCTTTGGAAAGAGTGAGTGCCCCTCTATTTAAGGATGAAAGAGCCACATTGGCCACTATATTTAGCAAGGATCTAAGAATCAAGCAAAGGGTAACAACCCTTATGGGAAAGGATAAAGGTGATCTTGAAAGGCTCTAGAAGGAAAGTAATGAAAAGATTAGGAGATCCCTCATAAAAAAAATATTGAAAGAGATGTTACTAGTGGACAAAGAAGAAGAGAATGTAGAGATGCCTCATAAAAAAAATATTGAAAGAGATGTACAAACAAATGATGCTCAACATGAGCATAACACAAATGAAGAAGTTGCACATGACAACACTCCTCTAAAAGTGGAGGACATGTGACATAAGGAAATAATGAAGAAGCAATTATCAGAGAATACATTGGAAAGGAAAATATCATAACTCCTCGTCTAGTGCAAGAAGATGAAGTTACTCCTTTGGTAAACATTGAGAACATTACATAGGAAGAGAACACAAACAAGTATGATGCTGATAAGAATGATGATGTAGAGAAAGAAGAAGAACATGCAAAGATAGATGAAGATAAGGATGCATATGGAGATGCTCAAGTAGAAAAGGAAAAGCCACAAATCTTTGCTAATGTTGAAGAGAATGATGTAAAAGGAAATGCTATAGCAACAACGAAGGTTTTAGATGAATTTTTCAGCTCCACTGGAGATTTCTTGAAGAATCTATTGAGTATGCAGCCCAAATTGCAACTATTTGTGTCTTCACAACTTTTTCAATTACCAAACCATCAAGGAAATGTCGATCTAGACTAGATATCTCCCATCCATAAGCTACAACTGGGAGATATGTTTCATGCATCCCCAAGAAAGGAAATCATTGAATCACACTAGAAGAGCAGAGACTTGATGGATGGTAGTAATTTTTTTAGTAGCTAATATTTGCCAATTGGCTAATAGTTTGAACTATAAAATTACTTCAATCACTACATTTTTACAAAATTTTACTATGGTCTTATTTAAATCACCAAAGAACTTATTCTATTAAAAAAAATTAACTCAAAAAATTTCCACAATATTTGATACATGATTAAATTAGATTCCCCTAAATTCTATAAATTATAGTAGAAATCTATATTAATTCACTAATAGTATATCATAATTATTAGTTTCTTTACAACCATATTTTTCATCTTTAGTTTCCACCATTAATTTATAATATAATCTAATGGCCCTTGTTGTATTCCACAAGGTAAAATCTACACATGATCTATAATGCTCATTATTGAACAATACAAATGAGAGGGGGGTTGAATTAGTTGTAGCAAATTAACCTTTTAAAACATTCACTAGAACATAGATCAATTACAAATCCCTAACTCTGCTAAAATGATTAAACATTAAGTGCAAGTGGAAAAACTGAAAACCATCACATAAACATAGTAACACTAGATTTATGTGGAAAACCCAATGAGGGAAAAACTACAGTGAGGATTAACTCACACTATAGAGAATAAAGAAATCGATTACAAAGGCTCACTACCAAAGAAAAAAGGCTCATTACCAAAACAAGGATTCACTATCCAGATCAGGACTCACTTTCCTATAGGGTTAACCACCTAAAGGGCTCACAGCTACAAAGATAAAAAGAAGATAAAGAAGATATGTTATAGAGAGAAGATAATCTCAATGCAAAAAATATTTCCACCTCAATTTACTCAACCACTTGAAAATATGCATGAATGATAGAGTACACCTTTAGCTCATTGCATCTAGAAACTCAACATTTATACTTCAGACTAATCTACCACACTCACAACACATACACACACTAATTCACATCTATCTACTCTATTTCTTTGCACTTATCTCTTTGATCTACATTCACCACTAACTCATCCTCTATTTATACCATCTTCTGCTTTGAAACATATCCAAATTCAACCATCGAATATTAAATTCAAATTAGGTTAGTGCCAAAACACCCTAGGGTGGAATTAGAATGAGGGTGACCTAAATACACACTTGATTAGGACCCAAATAGATCCCAACACACTGAACATCAACTTCGAAAGTATTGTTTAGCAAAATTTCAGCCAAACTAGTGTAAAACACATAGAACAATTAAGCACACACAACCATTAGCATGATCTAATCCTTCCAGACACCAAAATTATCTTCATCATGATCACAACAACTTAACTTTAGAACTGAAATTCATAGGACTTAACCAAAAGGAAATCCAGACCAACAAAATTTCTCTCAGACCTCAATTAGAAAAAAAAAAACCATTGTTCACAACTGGTGAACATAACTCACACTATACAATGAATCAAAAGCCAAGAGTATGGATATAGTAGCTTCCAACAACCATGATCAACATATATGAACAACACAAACATAGGAGCAAAATTCAGAGCAACCACTGAACACATGCAACCTTTCTTCATTACAACTTTCTCAATATCCTCAACATATACAACCAATTAACTACATCCATGACATCAGTGACAAGTTGATAACCAATTAACTAGTTGACATCAATGGAAACACCTTCATTCAAGTGCAAAAACTTCTTCATACTTGCAACAATCTCCCCTTTGTCATTGATGTCAACACATGATGTGAAAAACCATCAAAGATAACATACTAGCTCTGAGCACTCTTTTCTTCTCATATTCTTCTCTTTTTCTTCACATGATACTTTTCTCTTCTTCTTCCTCTCCCCCTTTGACATCAATGGAAAATGAAAAAGATATTTTACATTGAATTCCCTTTTGACATTAAAAACATAATACTCTTGAAATGGAAACACATGAGACTACCTACTCCCCTTTAGAGGTAGCCACCAAAACATCAGTCGAGAAGAAAGATAGATCCATAGACCCACCAAGATGATGCATCTCCATATGCATCTAGTTCAAGAAAGGAGGGGTAATGACCCCTAACTTCTCTCAAATATACTCAAAAGTATCTAGGAGGGATAGAAACTTTTTGTAAAGCACTTTGAAGCATGTTATGATAAATAGGTGAGGCTTGAATAATATCCCATAAGGACATCTTTGTAGGAGTATTTTTAAGTTGTTCAACAAGATCATACTCTTTACCACTACATTATAAGATATTACATGCAGGTGGGAGATGTGGTTGAGGAAATGGAAGGGACATTGGATTGTTTGTGGTTTTTGATTTTCTCTAGTGATAAATGTATGAGCAATGGTATTATAACTCGACTTTTGTGAAAAATTGTGTTGATTTGGTCTTAGGATAAGCACGATTTTTTTTTTTAAATTTTGGTTGTTGGTGTGAGGGTTGGTATAAGATAATTTGAGACTTAGGTGGTTTGACAATTAAAGGATTTGCATGAGGTCTAAGAATTAGAGGACTCAAAGGAGTTCTAATGTTCATAACCTCAACAAACCTATCCTTATTTTCATGATCTCTTAGCGAAGGGGAGTCCAATGTCACTTCATCATTTCTTCAACTAAGGAAGCTACATTACTATTGTTTTAAAGACATGTATCATTTCTATCATTTTCTTGCACCATGATATCTTCCCTAGTAGGAGAGCAATAAACTATATTTTCATGAAATTCAATGGTTGTTTCTTCTAAAATAATTTCATCACAATTAGGGGAGTTATCAATGCTTGGATTTTCTTGCTTATCAATGATGGCATCCTCTTTTTTAAAATCATTTTCTCAACAATAGTAAAATTTGGAAAATAAATGACTATGTGACTAAAAATTTTAGTCATGTGACTAACACTAGTAGTATTTGGAAAATAAATCACTAATTTGGTCATTTATAAGTGACTAATTTGGTCATCAGGTAAAATCACATCTAAATGACTAATATTAGACAAATAAAAATGACTAAATTAATGACTATTACTCTTCTATTCATTTTTTTTTCGAATTTGATCATAATCCATAGAGCTTAAGCCCCCCCTCATTGGACCCCTACCTAAGTAGGCCATTTGGCTGCCTAGATTGCTTGGTGCACCAAAAATACCTATTGCATGGAAGACATTGCCTCTCGGTGCAGTCTTAAGTCCTTCACATATTTTATTAATTTTTTTAATATTTCACTACTAAATGGTAATCATTCCTACATCCATGTATCACTACTATATAAAGGGAGGATTTAAAACATTAATTTAAGAAAAATATTATTTTTTTCTTAAATATATTTGTGCTGAAGGCATATCCTATTTGAAGAAGACAAAGCTAATTTTGTCGATCAATGGTTGGTATCAATCTACTAGCCATTAAACGAATCTCAATCGTTCATCTTTTTTGCAATTTTTTTTACTTGTTTTATGTCATTTTTTCATTGCTTTCCCCACCACTCCTCCAAACTGTTCCTCACTGGTATTCACTTCTCCAATTTGGTGAGCTATAGCCTAAAAATAAGGTTTCAATGAGGGTTTTCGAGTATATTTATCAAAATAAAACTTCTTGTCATCACCTCAATAAATAGCTCCAATTCATAACAATTAGGGTTCTCTTTTGTTTTTTTAATTTATTTATTCCTATCCATCACCGTGTATACTCTCTCCACCATAATTTGAAGGGAATGTTATAGGTATGGTCCTTTTAGATTGATTCCTCTTAAATGGAAAGAGATTGAAATGAGTTGTCATTATTAATATTTATCACATAAGCTTGGCCTAACTACGTGAATGAAAACAAGTATTTTGTCATATATATATATATGGATTAAAGTTTAATTAGTATAAGTGAGTTATATTATTTTATTATACTATTTATTGAGTTTTAAATTTTCCATTGCTATAATGAACAAGTGGTAAGGTTTGGTTCATTTTTTAGATAACTATTTTTGCAAAATAAATATCTTTTAATATTTTGACTTTTGCAAAATAAAAATAATTATTTTCTAAGAATTTAACTTATATTTAATATATAATTAAAATATAACCAAAATTTTTAACTAAATTTGATTTTTATTTATGCTATTTTAAATATATTAGATATAAGTTAAATATATTAATTATACTTAATATTATATATTATATTTTAAATAAAACTATTAATTACATAAAATGATTAAAATTTATAATAATAATTATTATAATTTTATATAGTACAAAAATAGATCAACATTTATCTTAATTGACTTCCACACTTCTTCGGCCTACCCATTGCACACTAAGGTCCAATTGCTAGTTTATGTTTACATTATATTTCTAATTTTTTAATTATCCTAAATTAAGACAATAAAAAAATACTTTTTCTAAAATAATTTTTTTATTTCCCTCTCCTTATTCATTTTCCCTCCCTAAATTGAGATGCATTTTCCTTTTTCCCTCCCTGAAGAAAACAAAACAAGAGGAGTGACACAAGGAGATATGGTTGAATAGAGTGTAGGGGAACCTCCTCGTGGCTAAAGGCCTTAGTCTCTCCTCCCTCTCCAATGTCAAACTCCTCAAGACAATCAACCACAAGCAAGTTAAAGTAGCTTGTGTCTATGTGTATTCCCTATTTTCCTATTTCCATTGCTTTTTCAAATGACCTTCTTGAGAATGAAATGGCAATGGTTGGTTACAATAGTAGGAGAGTAAGGAAACACTAGAAGGGTGAAGGTAATTTCTATTTTTATGCTTCATGTGCTATTTTAATTTAAACCCTATCATTATTATTCAATGGTTCCCAACCCTTTATTTCTTTCACCAGTGGCGTTCAGTTATTTCTTCTAACCAAGAAGGATCGAACCTCCAACCAATTAGTTCTACCAGTTTCAAGCTGCATCATCAAGAGATGCCTATTGCAATTCAAACCCTTTCATATTAAGGCAATGGCTATAATCGTCCATTCCTTTTACTGGTGGTGTTGGAGAAATTTTGTAGTTGAAGTAAATGTCGCTTTCCAAGGTATTTTTTTGTAGGCCCACTATTCTAATTTTATTTTTGAAGTAAAATGTATATCACAGAGACATTAAATTATTTTTTCTTACCATCATTTGTTTTTTCAAATTTGTTAATTTTTCTCCTTAAAACGAAAACTAAATTTGTGTATAATCTTTATTTTATTTTATTTTATAAATTTTAACAGAGCCCATCATAGAAAGGGCCACAATTGTGACACTTTTTGGTGTTGATAATGCTATGGTGAGACTGTAAAGGGTAGAAACTCTAATAAAGCATGACTGGCACAATGTGCATAAATTACAGGTAAGGATTTTTATGGATCATTGCTTAGGCTATGAATCTTGTCACTGTTTAAACCACCAAATGATCATTTCACAATTCAAAATATCTCCATGTGAAGAAAAAAACAAGGGTGTAATGCTTTGTATTACAATAATTTTATATATGAAAATATCCATAGATAAAACCATAGAACCAATGCCTTCATTTACCAAATAACAACAGACTTGTTTTATATTGAAATAAAAGACAACAACAAAAAACAGTGATCTAGCCATGTACAAATTTCTGAAAAAAATTCATTGAAATCATGGCAAGTGAGTTACCTCATGATTTTGTACAAGTTGTGTTGTGTTGTCAATGATGCCAATGAGAAAAATGGTTAGAGTTTGCAAGAAAAAATATTACAAAACACTGCCAAAGTAGAATTTAAGAAAAAATGAGATGAACCAAAATGAGTCTCCATATAGCTGTCGCTTCAATCTATTCATAATAAATGAAAAGTAGGTCTAAAAATATTGGGCTTTAGAGCTACTAAATTCTTGAGCTTGGGACAAGATTTTGTAGCCTGTTAAATAAAAATATTGGTTGTGAATTGAATTTTGTTTTCAAATGTGAGGCAAGGAATGTTTCAACTATCTGGAAGTTGTTTTGTGTGGTGTGAGACAACTTTCTGGGTGAAAGGTGCTAATAAATTTAGGCTTATTGGCTGATCAAAAAATTCCCTCAAAATGGTGGATGGTGCAGATTCATTTCAAAGAGCTTGAGTGCATGTACATTGTCCTATACAATATGTTTGATAGGAAATCTATATGTATGTATGTATGTGTGTATGTATGTATGTATGTATGTATGTATGTATGTATGTATGTATGTATGTATGTGTATACCTCATTGCTTCTTTAGTCTCAATTGACTTTTAATTCCACTATCCTTAAAGTATGTAACTTATTATTCTTTTAGATTATGTAGTGAGGGTTGGTGACAGTTTCACAACCCTTACAACTCATAGGGTTACTACTTTTTATGCGATTCTTTTCCATTTGGGATACTATTGGATTTACAATACCATAACTTTTATTCTTATAGCCTAGATGCCTACAATTTGATTGATAAGGAGGCATTTTCCACAGTGATATTGCTATCAGGATTCAACCAGGTAGTTTTTTGAGTCAAACTCATTGACCCATGTTTCATGAGTAGTGGCTCACAAGAACCTAGCTCTCATAATGAATGGTCCACTCAGCACCCATTGCAATTAGAGGATGTTGAAATATTGCAAATTGATGTAATGTAGGGATGCTAGTTCTTTTGTCTGTGGGAAGATGATCTCTCATATGTAGCACCCTTGGTTTTTTGAAGTAACAGACATGTGGTTTTAGAAAAGAATATAATAATATCAGAAAGTATATTGGTACCAAATTGGACCACTCAATCCTAACCAGCCATGTGAGAGGATGTATCCATTTGGAAAACCAAGATGTTTGTTGAACTTATTCATCAAATGTGAGAGGATGTATCCATTTGGAAAACCAAGTTTTTTGTCACTTATGAATACAATCTTTTAAAAATTTAGTTGTTTGTGTCACGCGAATCCTTTTCCTTGTAACATTTTGTCTTTGAAGTACAAGAGCCAGTATAATTTACCTAGATTTGGACTTACCTTTTGATTTATATTTCTTCTTATCTCTGGATTTTTCTTACCCCTCTTTTTCTTTGGACTGACCTTTTGCAAAGAGAGCACCTTTAGAGAAATCCTCTATGGATTCTTCTTAGTTCTTTATTTAGTAGGGCTGCAAAAACTTCTTCAAGTTTTTAACTTAGAAGATGTACTACTAATTGTCCTAAGAAGATTGTCCCATGAATTGGGTAATGAAGAAAACAAACTTACGCATTTATCCTTTGCATCCACTAACATCAATAGGATGCTATTGACTAATAGTGATAATGAATGCATGCAAATGATCAACAATAGAGTCTCCATCATTCATTTTCAATGAATACAAATTTATTTTCAAGAAATTTTTATTGACTAGAGACTTAGTTTGAAACAATGTTGCAATTTTATCCCATAATTTCTTTGTAGTGCCCTCACTATACACATTCATTAACACAAAATCAGATTAACATAGTGCTCCCTACATTCCTATGTAATTCATCTCAATCATCTTGATTGATATCAAAAATTTCATTTCATGTCATAGCTAACCACTAATCTCCACAACCAAGAGATCCTCCATTTTAAATTTCCACAACTCAAAACTCTATCCATTGAATTTTCCAATATCAATCCTTTATGGAATTTCCATGACTCTTGCAAAAAGCATATTTGAACTTCACACAACTCCCACCACAACCAAAGAAAACCACACAAGGAGAGCATCTCCTCATCGGGCCAATACCAAGTTCCAATACCATGTGTTAAGAACTATAAATATATCTAAAGGAGCATTATAAAGGGTTTTAGAATCTGATTGAAAGTGATTTAGAACAATAATAGGATTGATATAAAACTTATTTATGACAAAAATACGAAATGGAAAGGTAACACATGGAAAAGAGCAACACCATAACTTGATGTTTGCATAGGGAAATTCCTTTGGAGGAAGAAAACCCCATCCACAAAATCAGCTTCACTATATTAACACCAAGGTGTGCTTCCAAACATATCAAATGATCACCAATGCTGATTTCACATCAAACGGAAATCCTAGAGAAATTTCAGCAACATTCCAAGGGCACCCACATGAGGTGGTGTAACTCTGTGAGGTGGCACAAATCCCAATACCCACTATGACAATGTAACTTCCTATTCAATGACACAACTTATAAGATGCATTACACATCTTATATTGGCTATAAACAGAAAATTCTCATAAAGTCCAATTGATCTATTTGTCCCATGTGAAATGTGGCATACAATTCCACATTTGCAAGCTTTTTGGTCCTTTTGTAACCCCAAATGTAATTCTCAATGTGGGATACAATGTGCCATGTGTCCCTCAAACTTTTCCTATTCAATTTAGGTGTCCTATTCTCTAAGAGGGTCATTTTTTCATAAATTATAAAGTTTCTTAACCAGCCATAATGTCCCCCATCCATAGGTAAACTGGATAAATGAACAACATTGTTATGCAATGCATACACATTCCCAACAATAGTTAGGTCAATATATAATCTTACTGTTGAGGAGCGTTTGTTCATAATTTAAGGCTTGAGAGTTAGTTGAGTATAGAGCATGAAGATATCAATATGAAAATTATAGGATGCAAGTTTACTTGGGTTGGTCCATGGTTATAGAAATACATAACCAGCTCATGTATCACTAGGATAAAAAAGAAGAATACAATAGTATCAATTTATAGATTCATTGATTAATTCAAAACAGTCCTTAAAAGTACATTTTCTTCACTAAAGGACACATGAGAATCTCATTGCAATAACCTCTTTAAGACTTCATTCATTTTTACCTAAGTCAATAGTGGCAAATGGCCATACATATTATGTAAGTGCTTTGTTGGTGAAAGAAGAAATCATCAAAACCTTATAAGGCTCTTAGAGGAAATTATTGTTATACTAATTAAGGACTCATCAATACTCCCATAGTCACCTAAAAGACTAAAATTAGGATCAAATTTTTTTGTTAGAATCAAAACAACTACAATATAATGAGAAACTAAGACTTTGGAGAGATACCAACATAATGTAGAAGTACTAGTATTGATACATCAGAATCTAATTATTTTTCAAATACCCTTGAAGAAAATTCCACTACCATCAACAAAGTTTCAAACACAAATGCTTGTTAAATAGGTTTACACTTGTCCAAATGTTTTATGTCATTCAAGGTCTAGAAACACAATGATATCATCCCATTGTATGATCAAGCATTTTGAAAGGATAATTTTGCAAATAAAATTAATTACTAATTTTCTTAGACATTTCAAGGTCTAGCATCTCATAAATATTAGGAAGAATGGTCTTGAAGATAGTCTCAAATTTCAATAAATATCAAATCAATTGAATTTCATTTGCTAATAGTAAATCAAGAATCTATTAAGTTTAACATATGAAGATGATTTGATCTCTACTGTTCACTCTATATGAAAATAGCTTTGATAACCATTGCATTTACAACTTCAGGAGTAGTTGCTATACATTCAATACTAAATAATTATGTTAGGAGAATTTCCATAAAAATAACCTCAAGGGCAAGGAAAACAAAATAAACAAAAAATTTAAACCATCAAATGATCATTTCATAGTTCAAAATATCTCCATGGGGAGAAACAAACAAGGGTCTAACACTTTGTCTTAAAATAATTTTATATATGAAAACATCCATAGATAAAACCATAGAACCAATGCCTTCATTTAGTAGATAACAACAGATCTATTTTAGAATGAAATAAAACACAATAAAAAGATATTAGAAAGATAAATGAAATTTTTATGCCTAGTTATAGTGAGGAACATGTTTTGACAAGGGGGCAAAGGATCCAACATGAAGACATCCAACTATGGAGGTATAAGATTCCTAACTAGGGAATCTATTTGAAGAGATACATGATGCCAAATTAGGATATTTGTGAAGTGAAAAATAGATATAAAATTCAAAAATTTGAGTTTTTGTTGAAGATATTGGCATCCAATTAAACAATTTTAGAGGTTTTGATCAAGACATTCATGCGACTGCCTCAATAAAATTCCCTACAAATATCTACAAATAGGCAACATCTCTCACTACTTGCACACATTCTTTGGCCCAACCTCCTCAAAGCATCTCTAAGGATTTGGAATTGATAATCTATATCCTTGCAATGCCATGAACAATCAACTACTCTGAGGAAGTAAAGGTCCTCCATACATGTGACCATTATGTTGATGAAATTATATTCCTTCTATTTTATCTCATGAAAGCTCTCAAATTTTGGTGAGTTTATCTTTTATAGTATCTATTCTCATATTTCATAGGTTAAATATCAAGAGTATGAGTTTAGTTTGGTAAATAATCATTTCCCTGGTCTAAAAATAGGGTTTTATGAGTAAAGATGGAGGTTAGAGTCTAGGGTTTATAAAAATACCTTTAGAAGTGGAATTTACATGGAATAATAAGCTTGTGCAAACCAAATAAAGAGTGATCCAAGCATTGGTTGTGAGAGTTTGGGTTTGGAGATAGAAGAAACTAAAGAACCCTGTGGTATCCAAGGCCTAAAGAGGCATAATTCTGACTGAGATAGCTAGTTTTGAATCATTTGTTCCAAAGGACCTATACTCCACTTTGACATATGTTTTAACTAAGCCAAAAAGGTATCTAAAGTTGTGGTTAGTTTTGGGTAAATTTCTTTATCCTAGGAGAAAAGCTCTAATAGACCATTTTGTAGACCTACAAGCTTTGCATTTAGTTTATGCTTCTTCATTATATATGTTGGCAAAGGTTGCAGAGACTGGCTTTAAACCTACAAATTGTATTTGCTTGAAATTTTCTAAAGCCTTTTCAGCAAATCTAATTTGTGTATATACTACAATTATTGTAGTCCATGAAAATAAATTTCTTTGAGGAATATTGTCGAACACTTCAAGTGCCTTGTCTATGATCCCACATTTAACATACATGTCTACAAGAGTAGTTGCAACTACAATATCTAACAAAATTCCTCTATCCTTTATGCTTTGATGGATGTCCATACCATGTTCCAAGGCTCCCAATTTGACACCTAGAACCCAATCTAAATTTCATTCCATTGACAACCTGTCATAGCTACAATACTTGCATATAATAGAGTGTGGAGGTTTAAATAAGCTTCATGATTCCATTGGCAAGTTGTCACAACTGGAACACTTGAGCATAGAAGGGCATAAAATTTTAAATAACCTCCTTGATTCTATTGGCAACATGTCACAGCTACAACACTTCATCATAGAAGATTGTAGAGGTTTAAATAGCCTTCCTTATTCCACTGGAAACTTTTCATGTCTATAGTACTTGAAAATAGTAAGTTGTAGAGGTTTAAATAACCTCCCTAATTCCATTGTCAACCTGTCACAAATGTAGCACTTGAACATAATAGGAAGTTTCAAAGGTTTAAGTAACCTCCTTGATTCTATTGAAAGTCTATTGTAACTGCAACTTTCAAAACTAAAATATTGTCATGGTTTAAATAACCTCCTTGATTCCATTGGCAACCTGTCACAGCTGCAACCTTGAACATAGAAGGGTGTGAATGTTTAAATAACCTTCCTGATTCCATTGGAAACCTGTCACAACTTCAACACTTGAACATGGTAGGGTCTATAGTTTTAAATAACCCCCCTCATTCCATTGGCAACCTGTCACAGCTGTAGCAATTGAACATAGAAATTTGTAAAAGTTTAAATAACCCCCCTGATTCTATTAGCAACCTGTCATAGCTGCAACACTTGAACATAGAAGACTGTAGAGGTTTAAATAATATTCCTGATTCCATTGGCAACTTGTCACATCTACAACACTTGAAAATACAAAGTTGTAGAGGTTTAAATAACCTCCCCAATTCCATTGTCAACCTCTCATAGCTATAGAACTTGAATATAATAGGAATTTTTAAAGGTTTAAATAAACTCCTTGATGCTATTGACAATCTATTGCAGCTGCATCATTCAAAACTAAAATATTGTCATGGTTTAAATAACTTCCTTGATTCCATTGGCAACCTGTCACAACTGTAGCACTTGAACATGGTAGGGTCTATAGATTTAAATAGCCTCCCTGATTCATTGGCAACTTGTCACGGCTACAACACTTGAACATATAAGGGTGTAAAAGTTTAAATAACCTCCCTAATTCCATTGAAAGTAGAATGTTAAGATGTTTTCTAGAGTGCTTCATTAATTCAAATATTTTGAGAGGTTCCTTGCAAAATCCATTTTGTGCACATTCTACAATCAATCATTTCATTCCATGTGATGACATCTCTTTGAGGAATTTTGTCAAACAATTAAGGTATTTTGTCTATGATTCCACATCTTACATACATGTCTACAAAAGCATATCCAACTATAACATTTGACAAAAATTCACCTACCATTATGCTTTCATTGATCTATCGATGGAGCTATGAGGGGAGTTCCCCTGATGTAGTAATGTTAGGCTGATATTGACACTATCGGCCTAACATTACTACATCAAGAGAACTCCCCTCATAGCTCCACCAATAGACCGATATATGAACAAGTTAGCTACTTTCATTGATTTTTCAATGGAGCTATGAGGGGAGTTCCCCCGATATAGTAATGTTAGGCTGATAGTGTCACTATTGACCTAACATTACTACATCAAGGGAACTCCCCTCATAGCTCCATCGATAGACTGATGACATTATACAATAAAAAATAACACAACGTCCCACTGATTTTTTGCCACTCAAAAAATCATGAAAATAAGGTGCACCATGGAGTTTTGTATGGTTTTGGAAGCCTTAAATTGGTGTTGGAAGTGGTGGCATTGCCCCTCAACCCTGCCTTGTACCGCGACAGGGAGTGCGCTAGGGGCAATGTCCTAGGACCCCACGAGGGCCACTGCCCTTTGACCCCGCTAGGGGTGCTACCCTCAGACCCCTACGAGGGGTGCTACCCCTTGACCCCACTAGGGGAACTACCCCCAAACCCCTGTGAGGGGCATTGCCCCTCGACCCCATTGGGGGTGTTACCCCTAGACCTCCACAAGGGGCATTGCCCCTCGACCCCACTAGGGGTGTTGTCCCCAGACCCCCGCAAGGGGCACTGCCCCTCGAACCTCCTAGGGGTGTTGCCCCCAGACCCCCACAAGTGGCATTGCTCCTCGACCTTGCTAGGGGTGTTTCCCCTAGACCCACTCAGTTGAAGTCCAAGCCATTTATAATGTAAAGTTTAGAGTCATAATAGTGCATTCAAGGTTTTCATCTTTGTTTTAGTTGCATGAAGGATTTTGAAAATGTTAATGAAGACCTTCTGAAACTTGATTTATGTTACAAGAAATGTAAATGGAAATAAAATGAGCCCAAGCTTCAATCTCGAGATACCCATTTCTCTAAGCCTTGGGAAAAATGATATAGCTATATTGAGTGTGATGCTTGGATTGTCGGTAATGATTGAAATTTGATTTAAATATTTCACTGAGCTTTTTGAGCCTTTGTTTGTACTTTTATGACTGTGTTACTAAATATGGAATTGAAGTTAGGATTTTGATGATGCTGGTTGTGGTTTACTTTGAATGTTGTAATGTGATGAAACATAAATTTGTTGTTATAATGTACACTTGATAATTGCACATCTTGTAATCTTATATTTATGCTATAGTATATTTATTTTTTGAAGTGCTTGATTGCTCATATTTTGAGGTAAAATAATTTGGGGGGCCATTTTGAGCGAAAGAGTGTGGGATTAAGCTATGTCGCAATCCAAAGGTTTAAAGATGGAACTCATGACTTGTCACAAAAGTTATGGACATATCAAGTATGTTTTATGGACATATCACATCTCTTAGAACAATTTCTCTTACAACAATCTTGGAGATGTCAGAACATACTTTAAGGTTCTTAACAACTCTAATAGTTGTACCACGGGCCATGTTTAACAAACCAAATGCAATTGCTAACTTTTCACGATAGTGGCAGATACATGATTCTTTAAACCCTACTTCCTTCATTTGCCAAGCCAATTTCTCCTACTTTACATAGCTCTACCATGTTTTTGGATGTGATTTGTCTCCTACACAAAAAACATGTACCAGTTTATAGCCTTCAATCCAACTACATCTAGGTATCTTTTTAATTCCTCTACCTTTCATCAGTCTCTTTACTATTTAATCCTCGTAGAAATGTTTTAGAGAAGAACATAAGTTGCAACATTTTTAGGATCCAACTAAAAAAGCAGTGTTGTTGGAAATACTCAACCTATATTCATATATGATCCACAACCTATGCATTGGTGAAGATTAGTAATGTCTTTGTCAAACAACTGTTTTATTCTTTATTTTTTTGCTTTCATTTGTAGTCATCTTTAGGTTTATTCTCTAGCATTGATATTGATATTTGACTGATAACATATTTTGTCTTGTTTTTATGAATTGATATCTGCATAGCAAAGCTACACTAATAGACACCATTGTAGATCTCCCTAAAACATGGCAATGAGCAATGCAAGCAGCACAGCTGCAATAGCTACCAAATTTGATAGTTCTATAGCAATATTTATGTATATTTACCTCAAAACACTGTTAATAACAATAATTCATATAATTTGGCCTTGCTTTTTATAGATAGATATATGAGTAGATAGTTGTTATCATAGTTATTGTTTATATTTTTTGTTTTACAATGATAAAATTTCATTCTTTTTTTCCTATTGTGATGGTTTTTAGATTCATGGCAGAAAGTTGGCTTTTCAATTTGCATATTTCATACTTTGCAACATGGGACTCCTACTACTTTATAGGAGATCTCTCAAGGTACTTTGTTTCATTTACCTTTTAACCTACATAAATGCAACAATAAGGCATAAATTTAAATTTATTTATATATGCTACTAACTCAATTGAGATAGAATTTGTGATCAGCTTTAGATCCCCATTTTAATATTAGGTGTTTTATCTTGATATTAGATGTTTTTTCTTGATAGCATGTCTAATGTAGGATTATTGTTGACAAAAGATGTTGTGACTTTGTCCAGTATGGTTATCATTTTGGCTAAATGGATAGCATTGTATCTTTGTCTATAACTTGATGGGCATAATCCTATATTAAAACATATAGCTTAATTCATTTACCATGAAAATGGTTTTGAAAAGAGTTATAGGTTATGAATTCTTTAAAATATTAAAGATGAAAGACATTGGTTAAAATTTTATAAAATGCCAAAGTGCTTAAAATACCTAAATAAAACCAAGACTCATCTCCAAGTATCTTCTCAACAATTCATAACTGTTGCAATCACAACCTTCATGTAGAGTTTGTCCCCATTACAATTATGTATCAGGCTAAGCTTATCCCATTATTTAGTATATTGATCCTATCCCCATTTCCCAGTGATATATCAAACTTATAAGGGTATGTGGAGGATCATGATGGGCCAAAAAGTGGCAATATGATGGGTATGTGGCTGACAACTATTTTTTTAGCCAAAATTGATGAAACAAAAAGGGTTTTTAAAGGAGATTCTTAGATTTCCACCGATATAAATTATTCTTTACTTTAAATTTAATAAGTAATTATTATTCATTTTCTATTCAAATTACGATTGAAGTCTCGATTGATAAGTTGATTGAAAAATATCTATAGCTTTCAAACAATATCACACTTTTTGAATCCAAAATATGTGTCACATTCTATGCTTTGCATACTATAGGATTAAAAAAATAAAAAATGAATTTCATGAAATTTTGACCAAGTTAAGGTGGTCAGACATACGAGTTTTTATATTTTTTTAAAAGTTGTAATAAAAAATTCATAATTAATTATTTACTCAAAAACAAATTACAGAAAAATATGCATCACATCGGGGCATGAGTCCTGTACTTATATCTAAAATATTATAAAAAAATATTATCATTTTATTGTGGTTAGGGTGGTCAGATAGACAGCTACTTCTTATTTTTTCCCTTAAATTTAAGTACCACTACATTGAAATTTCAAAATTTCACCAAATAGATTTTTATTTTTTTCAAACAAACCAAGTAGTTTAAAAATACATTCAATTTGCTACAAATTCTATTCTTGCATATTTTTTAAATAATATAGATAACTTATTCAAATTTTTATGTCAAGTTGCCTAACTCTATTTTTTCTAATTTTTTTGCCACTTAAGGGTCTGTTTTTTCCATGATGATCCTGCACATACCCATAAGCTTGTCCTTATTTCTTTGTGTAATCAACAATTCACAACTTTCCTTGGGGATGCACATAACTTAGTTGATGAACCAAGTGGGAAATTGATGAGGGCACGACCCGAGACACCGAAAATAACCAACAAACAAGTGAATAATTTTATTATTCAGAAAATGGAACTTCTTACATGCAGAGGATCTCAATATCCCCAAATTCTACGACACATGCAAGTTACAGAAAGCTACAGAATCACCCTTTCGCAATATGCGAACTTGTCCCCAAAAGTTACCCAAAAATTAGGAAACCTGCCCATAAATAGAGCTCCTCCATAGTTTGGAGTCGAAACAACATTCAAATTGGGTTTAGGCGGTTTGGCGCTGAAAATTTACAACATGAAGTTCAAATTTCAAAGGAGCATTTGCAATGGTAACTTCTAGAAAGTGCGCCAACTTCCCGGGGCCATAACTTTTGATCCAGGGCTCCGATTTGCGAACCGTTTGAACCGTTGGAAATCTCTCGAAGTCAAGAACGCGCTCAAAATCAGCTACGCCAATTTGGCAAGTTTTGGGGCCGATCCGGAAGCTCTAAGTGCCTCAAATCCCACTCAAAATATTTTTAGGTGCAAATATGGGCAACAAAAACTACAATATCTTTCCACCCAGGAAGAGAAAATAAAAACCGTAAATTGGGAATTTTATTATGACGAAAAGGGTATCCAGAAATGTGAAAACATCTGAAAAATGATAAACTTGAAATTTAACTATTTTTTGGTGATGCAAGATTGCCCTTACACCACTGGATGCTCCTGCATCAAAAATTATGTCCATAACATGGCAACATTTTTTGGAGGTCTTGTTGTGGGATTCATATACAGTTGACAAGTTTCCCTTGTAACTCTAGCTACTGGTCCATTTATTATGGCTGTAGGAGGAGCTTCAAATATATTTCTTCATAGGCTTGCTAAAAACATTCAAGATGCATATGTTTAAGATGCTAGCATTGCAAAGCAGGTTTGAATGGGAGGTAGGGGAGGATGTAGTTCTTATAAATTAAATTGTTAAGTTTTTGTATTTTGTTTGTAAAATGACTCTATGCTAATTCCTTGTTGACTTGTGGGTAGTTTCTATGATTTGGCTTTAGGTAATTATTGATGGTTGTGTTATATTTGACAAATGCCAAACATTTTATACATGTTTTTCCTAGTCTGGGAAAGTAGTCCAATCTTGATAGATGTTTCTTGGTCTATATTTTGTGCACAAGCACTACTCCTAATGAATAAAACAATCATTGATATTGGTCTACAATCTCTTGGCATGCTTTGTTATATTTTTCTTACATAGCAATAGCTAATGTTATTGTTTGGCTATAAACACCACTTCTACTTATATTTATGTTGGCTTAGATTAATGGTAGTTTCTTTATTAGAGTTGATACCTTGATCACTTTTGTTTTAATAATAAGGAAATATTATTTTAAGATGTTATGTTCATGATAGATATTTAACTAATGTAAGAAATTTTAACTTATAATGACCCATGGAAGTCACTATTTTGATGCAAGTCATTAATCTTTCTAGGATATGAACATGGTAGAAAATTTGAAATCTCCTTAATGCTTTGGTACTTTAGTATAGACCCATTGAATTATTTCAAATTTAAGGTTATTGTTTACACTAACTATGGATGCACTTTCTTTGCTTACATTTAGATTGGTTTTATTGATTATAGCATTGAGGGACTCTTTTTTACCTTGTGTAGGAAGGGAATGGGTATGATAAGTGCTTCTAAAGGTAAGGGATGGGCTAGTGGAGGTGGCGGAAGAGTTTCTATAAAGAGCTACAATAGGCAAGAGAGTTTGAATATCTTTGTGCATGGTTAGTTTGAATGAGGGCAGCCTACAGATGATTGGAGCTTTATCACAATCATAGAATGAAAGTTTCTTTGCAAATATGTATCATGTACATATGCATTACAAGGGTAAAAGACTATAGATTATGATATAAAAGAACAGTCATGTTCCTATTCTTTTGTAATTTGTTGAACAACAAAAAAACAAGGTTTTGGAGTAGATTTTAGCTAGTTATTTTCTCTCTCAGCAATGTATTGCAATCTTTTCAAGTTCTTTTATGTTGGGACAACAAATTGTAACTCCATTTTCAAGCTTACATAGCTAAATGCAATATCTTTTTGATTAATAAAATAAGTTATTTTTACCTTCTCATTGTTATTTTATTGTGCAAATATTTTAGATAGGGGTAAGTGCACCAAGATGGTTCCCAAAAAAGGGGCTTAAGTGGCCACTTTTTTTCTGAAATCAGGAAATACTGACCTTGGACGTGAAATTGAGGATAGCTACACTCAAAATTTTTTGATGGAACAAAAACAAGGACATGATGCTCAGGAGTCTACTTTCTAAACTACTAATTTATTTTGAAAATGGTTGAGATTAAGGGGTTCAAAAGAAGGACACACACAAATTGATGTTGTTTCTGTCAGAAAAACATAACATAGCAACTCTTGTGTGACCCGAGCACGGTGGACTTTTTTTTAGTATTTTTAAAATCGCTCAGGTCAAAAGTTAGATAACAATATGTAGTAAAATTTGGATATTTTTCATTAATTTTTAATAGATATTTGATTTTTTATTAATTTTTCTAAGTGGGCACTTTCCTAAAAAGAAGAGATTTTGGCGTGCTCACCTCAAATTTTTGAAACTAAAATATTTTTTTCTAAAATTTTATTTTTTTTAAATTGTAGAATGGAGTCTAGTTTCTAAAAATATAATTTATTTCAAATTTTGATGAACGGTTAATTTATAGCGAAAAAAATACCAAACACTGCTTTTTGAAGAAAAGCGGACATACAATCAAAAGAAATTATGGATGAAAAGTTTAACATTGTTAGAAAGTGAAAAAAATTACATCGTTGGAAAGCTAATAAAGAACCTAACATTACCCATGTCTTCGATTTTCTTGATATTGAACTAGATAAAATCTTGATGGTGAGCACGAACCCGATTATGTGAAAATTTGTTCAATTTGGAAAAAAAACA